>JACCIX010000988.1:0-94973 GCA_025506515.1 Flaveria trinervia
TTCGGTTTCCCTAAGTTGTTAGTCAATAGGTTTATCTTTTCTTTATAACAATGCTCATTTTGTTTTAGTACTCTATTTGCCTCAGTGCACAGACGTAAATCTTTTACTAAGTTATCATTATGATCTAATAACCTAGCAAATTTTTCATCTATGCTATTCTAAACGTGTCACAATCAGAACAAGCATGGTTATTAAAAATTTGGTCAGTGGTACTTACCTGAGTTGGTTCAGAAGTATTAGCCATCAGTGCCGCATCAGATGATTCTGGTTCTGTCGACTCTGGCTTTTCTGTCTCTGATGTGGACTTCCTCATTTGGCTTGTAGCTGACCTCGGCTGCAGTTGTTTCTTCACTATGTGACATTGCAATTTCAACTGCTATATCACCTTCACTCGCAGAATCATCGTCAATATCCTCGACACTGGCAATGTTAGATTCTCCTGGTGAGACAAACCTGAAACTCCAATCCTGTCCTTCATCATCATGAGCAGTTAGTGCTTTTGGATCCTGTTTGATGAAGTAGAACTAGAGGGTTGCTTGTCCTGGCGAGTAAAGGATGAGAACGGGTTCCCATTCCCCGTATCTTTGGCTTGACACATTCTCATTTGAAGTGCCTCTTCTCACCACAGTTAAAGCAGGTCACTTTACTCTTGTCGAAGCCAAAGGTGGTGTCCTTAGTAGCAACCAAGTTCTGTCCATCTTTTTCACAAACTTCTTCGCCCTCCGGACAGCACTTGCTAAGGCCCACATTATATCCATTCTTTCAAGCTCCATCTCATCCACCTGCTCGTAGTCCTCATCTGCCAGATGGCAGTTTCCAATCTTCCCAGCAACAAGTCCATCATATGAATGAACCACTGCTGCTAAGAGATCCATATGCTCTCGTGCTACTTCCACGATCACATTACCGAAGTTCTCGGTCTTCAGTTTGGTAGCGTTTGCTTCTGATCCAATATGATGGGTACATGATGACCCAGACGTGTCTGATCCAGAAGGAGAAGCATGTGAGGGACCTGACGAGCTAGACACAAAAGCAGTCTGGAGGGGTGCTCCAGATGTCTTAGCTTGAGGCGTGGCGTTGTATAAAGCTGGATTTTGTGTGTACGAAGACTTCTGAGCTCTATACTTCATCCTTAGTGCTTCTTCTCGCAACTTAAGAATGAAGTCATTTATATCCAGCTTTACAAGGATTCCATTCTATCTCAGGTTAGACACGAATGTAGCCCACTTATCAGGCAACCCGTCTGCGAAGTTGCTTACTTTTTCTTCCATGGTAGTAGCCACTCCATGTGTATGCAATTCGCTCATCAAGTGGTAGAATCTATCTATGACTTCATCCAAACTTTCATTACCAATTGATGAGAAGTTATCGAATTCCTTCTTTAACTCCTTTGCCTTGATTGCCTTCAATGATGCATTACCATCATATCTCTTCTCTAGCGCATCCCACAGTTTCTTAGACTGCTTGTTCTCGGAATACTGGTGGAATATGTCTTTGGGGATAGACTGAGTGATCAATGCATAAACTCTTTTCTCTGCATTGTACTTTACTTTCTGTGCGTCTGTCATCCGCTTAATGTTAGTTTAACCCCATCAGCTCCCACCAGTGTACTATAGCCTATCTCAATGGCTTCCCACAGATTAGGATCTACTCCATTAAGGTAGATCTCAAAACGTGTTTCCAGTGGGGAAACTCATCTAAAGTCAAAAGCTTTGGTGGTTTATTGTGATTCCCCACCTCACTCTCAAGCAGCAACAGTTCTGTATCCTTGAGTCCTTCCCAGCAGTAAAGGCTGACATCTGATCTTCCATGATGAATAAACTTATAATCTAATCAAACAAACTTTCACTGATGCGACTGAAGGATGCGAATGAGCTAATCGTGCGTATAAGCTCTGCGATTGGTTCAATCGTGCGAATGAACTAGGCGATTGGTTCAGTCGTGCGAATAAATCTGGTGCGTATGAGCTATGCGAACGAACGGTTCAATCGGCCGAATGAAGGTGCGACTGGTTCAATCGTGCGTATGAGCAATGCGAATGGCGTCTAGTCGTACGAATGAGTCAGTCGTGCGATTGAAGCTGCTGGTTTGCGAAAATTTCTAGGTTTGACGGGTTTCAGCCGTAAAAATTCGAAATTTCACAAGTTCTAATCGCCTGAGTCCGTAGAGAAACCAAACGTCGATGAGCAGGGAACTTCCAAGATCACTTTTGATGCCAAAGATTGTGTTTTTAGTGTAAAAACACAAACTTTTATGCAATCTTGATTGAATCAACACGTAATCAAGAGCCAATAGCTCTGATACCACTTGTTAGGACCTGGTATTCGACTGAAATACCTAGAGATCACGTGTATACCAGATCAAATAGTGCGGAATCCTATTTGATTGGCGATCCAATCAGTGAGAACACACGAAGAATCAATCAAGGATTGAAACTAACGTTAGAAATCGATAAGGAATCGATCTAATGTGTTCTATGAACTTGGAGAACAATTTGGAAGGTTTCTGGACGGCTAGGGTTCGTCTGGATTCGTACTTGATTGAATGTCCTCGTTTTTCACGAATTGAGTTGTATTATAGGTTGGCACTATTCAATCGTGCGACTGAACCATTAGTTTGGTTCAGTCGTGCGATTGAACCATGCGGTTGGTTCATTCGGGAGACTGAGTGTTCAGTCGTGCGACTGAGCCAATCTTATGTTACAGTCGTACGAATGAGTCAGTCGTGCGATTGAAGCTGCTGGTTTGCGAAAATTTCTAGGTTTGACGGGTTTCAGCCGTAAAAATTCGAAATTTCACAAGTTCTAATCGCCTGAGTCCGTAGAAACCAAACGTCGATGAGCAGGGAACTTCCAAGATCACTTTTGATGCCAAAGATTGTGTTTTTAGTGTAAAAACACAAACTTTTATGCAATCTTGATTGAATCAACACGTAATCAAGAGCCAATAGCTCTGATACCACTTGTTAGGACCTGGTATTCGACTGAAATACCTAGAGATCACGTGTATACCAGATCAAATAGTGCGGAATCCTATTTGATTGGCGATCCAATCAGTGAGAACACACGAAGAATCAATCAAGGATTGAAACTAACGTTAGAAATCGATAAGGAATCGATCTAATGTGTTCTATGAACTTGGAGAACATTTGGAAGGTTTCTGGACGGCTAGGGTTCGTCTGGATTCGTACTTGATTGAATGTCCTCGTTTTTCACGAATTGAGTTGTATTATAGGTTGGCACTATTCAATCGTGCGACTGAACCATTAGTTTGGTTCAGTCGTGCGATTGAACCATGCGGTTGGTTCATTCGGGCGACTGAGTGTTCAGTCGTGCGACTGAGCCAATCTTATGTTACAGTCGTACGACTGATCCAGTCTCCTGGTTCAGTCGTGCGACTGAGTCAATCGTGTGAAGTTCTTCATGCTTATGGTTCATTCGCATGAGTCATTCGCATGAGAACTTCATTAAGTTTGAATGTTTTAATTAATTATATATTATATGTAATCATTCAAGTAATTATAAACCCAATCAATTCAGTCACGACTCATTAATGAACTATTAAACATTATAACCAACAGACTATCAATATCAGTTCATTAATCATACCAAACAAGATCTATTACATCACATATCACGATCTAGGGACATACATGTATCAACAGCCTCGACAGTCAGAGGATTAAGTATGCCACGTGCTCACTACAGGGCAAGGAACTAACGTGGTGGAACACTCAGATTCAGGCTAGGGGAAGAGAATCGGCGATGCAAATATCGTGGGATGAGTTCAAAGCCCTAATCACCGAGGTGTACTGTCCTCTCAACGAGATGCAAAAACTTGAGCATGAGTTCTGGAATCATGCCATGGTGGGGGCTGGGCAAGAAGCTTACACCGATCGTTTTCACGAGCTAGCAAGGTTGGTTCCGCATCTGGTCACCCCGGAATCAAAAAGGATAGAGAGGTATATTTGGGGACTTGCACCTCAAATCGGGAAATGGTAACCGCTACTGCTCCTCCTACTATTCAGAGCGCAATTCTGAAGGTTGGCGCTCTAACTAATGAGATGGTAAGAACATGGGTATTGGGCATGGGAACAGAGAAAAGGAAAGAAGCTGGGGAAACGAGTCGGTCGAGTGCCGGGAAATTCAAGAAAAGGGCCAAGACAACCAGAAATTTTGTGGCCGTGACCCAGGGCAGGCGAGAATATGTGGGTCCGCACCCCAGATGCGATGGGTGCAACTTTCATCATCCCCCAGCTATGCCGTGCCGGGTGTGCGCGAACTGTAAACGCCCGGGGCATTTAGCAAGAGACTGTAGAACAGCGCCGAATATGGTCGCACTAGTCAACGCGGTTAACCCCACCGGGAATGCCAGGGGCTGTTATGAGTGTGGAAGCCCTGATCACTACCGGAACATGTGCCCCAAACTGAATCGGGCACCGGGCCAACAAGGGAACAACCAGCATCAGACTATGGCTATAGCTGGAAATCAAGGCCAGACAAACCAGGGGAATGCGGCTCGGGGACGCGCTTTTGTCATTGGAGCCAATGATTCCCGTCAGGACCCAAATGTTGTCACGGGTACACACTTACTCAATAATCACTTTGCATCTGTACTATTTGACACTGGAGCAGACAATAGCTTTATATCTTCTGAGTTTGTGCAATTGCTTGATTTGAGTCCTAGTAGGCTAGAAACTAGCTATTCCATAGAAATGGCCAATGGTAGGATTGTTCAGGCCGACGAGATTATTAGAAAGTGCTCGATGATATTGGAGAACCACGCCTTTGATATAGACTTGATCCCCTTTGAGTTAGGAAGTTTCGACGTGATTATAGGAATGGATTGGTTGTCGAAACACGGAGCCGAGATTGTCTGTCGGGACAAGGTAGTACGAATCCCTATGTCAGACGGAGGAGTACTCAGAATTCAAGGAGAACGACCGGGAAGAAACTAAAGCTTATCTCTTGCATGAAAGCACGCCGGAGTTTACGAAAACAGTGCTACGCTTCCTGGCTCATGTGGTAGAAAAGAAGAAGAGGATCAGAAACTGGTAGATATCCCTGTAGTGCGGGATTACCCAGATGTATTCCTGACGACTTGTCTGGTTTGCCTCCTCCACGGCAGGTGGAATTTCGTATTGAGTTGGTTCCTGGAGCACACCGGTAGCAAAGACACCGTATCGGTTGGCACCGTCTGAAATGCAAGAGTTATCTAGCCAGTTACAGGAACTACTAGAGAAGGGTTTTATTCGGCCGAGTCACTCGCCTTGGGGAGCACCGGTGTTATTTGTCAAGAAGAAGGATGGGTTGTTCCATATGTGCATCGACTACCGTGAATTCAACAAATTAACTATGAAGAATCGGTATCCTCTCCCAGGATCGACGACCTGTTTAGTTACAAGGAGCTTTGTATTTTTCCAAGATCGACCTTTGATCTAGATATAACCAACTAAGGGTTTCCGAGGAGGACGTACCGAAGACAGCGTTTAGAACTCGTTATGGGCACTATGAGTTCTTGGTCATGCCGTTCGGATTGACTAACGCACTAGCTGTGTTCATGGACCTGATGAATCGGGTGTGCAAACCTTACTTGGATAAGTTTGTGATCGTATTCATAGACGACATACTTATCTACTCTCGATCGAAAGAGGATCATGAAGAACACCTTCGGGCAATACTGGAACTGTTAAGGGAAGAGAAACTTTTCGCCAAGTTCTCGAAGTGTGAATTCTGGCTGCGAGAGGTGAAGTTTTTGGGTCATGTGGTTAACAAGGACGGGATTCATGTAGATCCCGGCAAGATGGAAGCGGTAAAGAGATCGGATACACCCCAGACACCTTCAGAGATACGGCAGTTCTTAGGATTAGCCGGATACTGTCGTCGTTTCATTGCGAACTTTTCAAAGATCGCTCAACTGTTGACATTGTTGACTCAGAAAGACAAGTAGTTTGATTGGGGATATGCACAAGAACGGGTGTTCCAAACGCTGAAAGATAGGCTGTGCAATGCACCGATATTGTCCCTCCCAGACGGAACTGATGATTTTGTGGTATACTGTGATGTTTCGCATCAAGGGTTGGGATGTGTACTAATGCAGAAAGATAAGGTGATTGCCTACGCTTCGCGACAACTTAAGGTGCACGAGAAGAACTACACGACTCATGATCTTGAGTTGGGCGCTGTAGTATTCACACTTAAAATATGGAGGCATTACCTGTATGGAACCAAATGCATCATCTACACAGATCATAAAAGCCTTCAACATATTCTGGATTAGAAGGAACTCAATATGCGACAGCGACGCTGGGTAGAGCTTTTTAGTGACTACGATTGTGAAATCCGGTATCATCCGGGGAAAGCTAACGTGGTGGCTGATGCTCTAAGCCACAAAGAACGTGTGAAACCACTACGTGCTAGAGCTTTGGGATTGACCATTCAAACAAATTTGAAAGCTCGGATCCAAATTGCATAGAGGAGTTGAAAGAAGAAAACCTTGCGGGAGAAGAATTCCGAGGGTTGGATAAAAAACTGATGTGCAAGGACGATGGTGTACAGTACTTCGTGGACCGTATATGGGTACCCAAGTGGCGAGGTGTACGTACCTTGGTCATGGATGAAGCACATAAGACGCGATATTCTATTCATCCTGGCGCAGACAAGATGTACCACGATCTCAAAGATCTATACTGGTGGCCAGGCCTGAAGAAAGACATTGCCACGTACGTCAGCAGATGCTTGACATGCTCGAAAGTTAAAGCTGAACATCAGAAACCATTGGGACTGTTACAGCAACTTGAGATTCTCGAATAGAAATGGGAGAACATAGCCATGGATTTCATTACCAAACTCCCTCGAGCGAGCAACGGGCATGACTCGATATGGGTCGTAGTGGATCGAATGACGAAATTAGCACACTTCTTGCCAATCCAGGAAGACTACAAAATGGACAAGTTGGCGAGATTGTACATAAAAGAGGTCGTGACAAGACACGGAGTGCCGGTGTCAATCATATCTGATCGTGACAGCCGATTCACTTCACGATTTTGACAGACACTACAGAAAGCGATGGGCACTCGATTAGACATGAGTACCGCCTATCACCCTCAAACAGATGGCCAAAGTGAACGAACCATACAAACACTGGAAGACATGCTGAGAGCGTGTGTAATTGACTTTGGTGGTAGTTGGGATACTCATTTGCCATTGATTGAGTTCTCTTACAATAACAGCTACCACACCAGCATTGGGTGTGCTCCATTCGAAGCGTTGTACAGAAGGAAGTGTAGATCACCGTTTGTTGGGCCGAGATTGGTGAAAGTCAGTTAACAGGCCCAGAGATCATTCAGGAAACAACCGACAAGATCTTCCAAATCAAAGATAGACTGAAAGCCGCTAGAGATCGCCAAAAGAGCTATGCCGACAATCGTCGGAAGCCTCTAGAATTCAACGTTGGGGACCAAGTGTTACTCAAAGTCTCTCCTTGGAAAGGAGTTGTTCGGTTTGGAAAGAAAGGGAAGTTAGCCCCAAGATACGTTCGATCATTCGAGATTACAGAAAGAATTGGTCCAGTGGCTTACCGATTAAGGTTACCACAAGAACTCAACGGTGTGCATGATACTTTCCATGTGTCGAACCTCAAGAAGTGTTTGGCTGACGAATCACTTCACGTACCAATTGAGGATATCTAAATCGACGAAAAGCTTCATTTTATTGAGGAACCCATTGAGATCATGGATCGTAAGGTCAAACAGTTGAAGCGCAATAGAATACCAATCGTTCGCGTACGGTGGAATTCAAAACGAGGGCCAGAGTTTACATGGGAACGGGAAGATCAAATGAAACTCAAATACCCACACCTATTCGTGAATGACATTCTTGGACCTAACTCCAGCTGAATTTCGGGATGAAATTCTCTCAACTAGGGGATACTGTGACATTCGTCACCTTAAGGTCCATCGAACGACATAATTAACCATAGAACTATTTTAGTTATTCTTCCTCTTCTTCATGAACTCCTGCTTTAAGGAATCATGTCTACTTTGTTACCCTTGTGCATGTACTTCCTCCGTGAACGTGTGCTAAGCATAAACTTTTTATAAATTTCATCACCATTACCACCAAATATATCATTTTTAGTTATAACCATTGTCATTAATAAAACCATTTTAAGTTATCAATTACCATTAAACATGCTTTTAACCTTATATAATGTACATTTTAAAGTCGTTTTCAACTGAAGCAAACTTTGGAAACTCGGGGGCTAAGTGCAGGGACTAAAATTGACATCTTGCAAACCTGGGATGGGTATAAAAACCCCATTCCCAGCCATTTTGCAAACCTGGGATGGGTATAAAAACCCCATTCCCAAACGTACGAATGAAGGTTCAGTCGTACGAATGAAGCTGATTCGTACGAATGAAGGTTGATTCGTGCGTATGGAGGTTAAGTCGTGCGATTGGGTGTTGTGTGGTACGACTGAATGCCAGTCGTACGAATGAAGGTTCAATCGCGCCAATGAAGCTGATTTGTACTATTGAAGGTTGATTCGTACGAATGGAGTGTTGAGTCGAGCGTCTGGTCCTGTTGTGTGATTGATGATATTGAGTGTGAATTTCCTACCTGAACGTATGATGATGATGAGGTAACATCAGTAAAAGTGTCATTGCTTGACCATAAAGATTAAAGTCACGCTAACAACAGGCACATACTATTTCAATTTAATCAACCTAACACTTTACAATTATCAACAACCCATTTGGAACTACAGATACTTAACAAGTGCTATCTTTCATAACAATGAGATCTTTATATGGATGTCATAAGCAATGACCACTACTCTTAGTACTTGGATCTACATAGGATCTGATACTTGTGTCCGCTGTGTGTGTGCCACCCACGACCGAACCGATACAACTCGAACCAACCAAACATTATTATATGCTTTATACACGTCATTAATGCTTAACAATAACTGTCAAATAGGTGTTTTACCGTTCATTGCATTCAACTGTTGGAAATCTTGATCATTCATACTTACCACTTAACATGTGAGTCTCATGGCCCCTTTTTATGCTTATACTACTTTACAAACATTTACAAACATGGGGGAAAAGTATGCTCGCCCATTTTCTATGCTGTACAACATACATACAATTTACATACTTGGAATCAACGTGCTACTGTTTTGTGGGTACTTATCTCATACATGCATGAGTCTGCTTTGTGGTTCTTTCTTTCAACCATTTAATTCCAGTGTGGGAACCGACGGATAGGTATTGGTAGTACTACTGGGTTAACACCCCCACCCTCGTGTTGGTATACTAGTTAGTACCAACAAAAACCAGGAACGGGCCTTGGGTGAATATATTCCGACAAGATTCTTTGTGTACGTCGTTAGGTTTGGTTGTAAAGCTCTTGTCATGTGATTTTGCTTACTTATAACTGTATGCAGGGTATTCTACAACAACTTTATACAACATCAATTACTTATTTACTTTAAACCTACGAACTCACTAACAATTTTGTTGACCATTTTGAGCATATCTTTTCAGGTGATCAGGCTAGCTGAGGTTCTAGGTGTGCTGCCTTAGTGGAGACCCTAGGATGCATTTTTGGGCTAAACTTGTCATTTTGAAAACAATTGTTGTATCTATTTCAAAGAACATTATACTTTGTAACTTGTTCCCGGGTTGTGGGAATTGAATACAATGTTACCATCTTTGTTATATGATTCATGTATCATGTTTATGCTTATGGCTATGTTGTCGTGAATACTGACTAAACACGACACAAGTCCCCTTGTTGTTGGGTGTCGTCATGACACGCTTGTCATCATTATTATTATTGCATCTCTATCGCTTACCATGTGTTATGACGATTCCCATCTCGTTACATCCCCATGTTTCCGCTCTTAGCGGGGGTGTGACAATTTGTGGCTGTGTAGGTGGTTGGGATGTAGCAGGTGTGGGTTCAACACTAGCTGGTGCTGCTAGGTTGTCATCTTGAGCAATGAGCTCTAACATTTTTGAGACCAGGGCTGTTTCTACCCCGGAGAAGCCAATAGTGGTATTTTTTAGTATTCTAGAGATGTCGGGCTTCATCTGTCCCAGTTTAAGAGTGTTACCTGTTCCCTTAACTGTGAGCCCAGTTCACAGTTAAGAATGTATTGAACATATCTAGGGAACATGTAATATTCTAAGGAGTCTAAGTTTACAAGTAAGTTAGTATAAACAAATTGAGAATACCTGAATTTCACCCCGTGAATCATTATATGGATAATGAGGAGTGGTCCTTAGGAATCTAGTCCCATCCACCATGCTTGTTTGACAAGTTGTGGATAACCACATGGAGCAGGAATGTCCACTGGGATGAGACCTTCCCTTTCCTGAAGATCTTGACAATGTAATCTCCCTCATACCCTATCTGCTCAAAAGAATGATTAACAGCTTCCTTTGGGAAGAACACCTCACCTTCTTCATCTTCCAGTTGATGTTAATGATGGCCGGAGTGATGAAGACTGTTCTCCCCTGCACTATAGCAGACAGTGCCTTCTCCCCATCCATTACGATGTAAGCCCCGTTCACGGGCACCTCACAGTTGGTCATTCATTGCACTTAAAAACATTATAAAACATACATTTATTTTGCAGCGGAATTTAAATCTTTCATCAATAACTAAAAACATGTCATTTTATTCATTTACAACATTTGTTTTCATCACAAAATACAAAGACATGTCAAAATACGAATGCCAGCCTCAAAATGTTCCTAGTAGCTTATGCATCCATGCCTGCAACTCCTCAGCATCAACAAATACCTGCCAACTATCATGCATACAAAACTCAGCGACGTTGAGTGAATTCTAATTTTTATAATAAAATACTTTGCTTCCGTTAAAACCGTCCTTTACTTTATTTTAAAACATACTATACTTTACAACCGTTCGTGATCATGCATCATACGTAAATACAGATAATATTATTATTATCTTCATCATTACGTTCATTAACTTCGTTCATTCAACGTATTACATTATCATTCAATTCTCTTTCTAGATCCGGTTAGACTTTACCCTCTTCGTGGCATTCAGCCACGATTACTGAGGTCGAATGACAAGGATCCTGTTTAGTACATTTTTACGATAATTCATTTACGTTCATTCATCTCTTGCTCATTACTCTTTATTACACAAATCTTGTCTCGTGCAATATCCCCGACTCATGCTTGAAAGCTAATGTTGTGCTGGGCCCTACTCATAAACCCCCGACTCATGTCCGAAGACTGACACAGCACCGGGATACGCGACAAAGATCCCATATGAGTCAATCACAAGGATTGAACTCTATCCGAGTCTGCTGCAACACAAAGTCGCTCACCTCATAGCTATGCTTGGCCTTATGCCACACCCCCGAAGTTATATGTAACTTGGGTAACTATCATATATTTCCCAACATTATGGGTAACAACACCCCCATCGAAATGGGTAACAACACCCCCATCGAATGGGTAACAACACCCCCACCGAAATGGGTAACAACACCCCCACCGAAATGGGTAACAACACCCCCACCGAAATGGGTAACAACACCCCCACCGAAATAAGTAACAACACCCCCACCGAAATGGGTAACAACACCCCCACCGAAATGGGTAACAACACCCCCACCGAAATGGGTAACAACACCCCCACCGAAATGGGTAACAACACCCCCACCGAAATGGGTAACACCACAGAAGGTCAGTCACAAAGACTGTAACCCTCGCGTGCACACTTTAGGATTAACCGAACCTCACGCGGTCGAGCTGAAGGCATTTAGAGCCATGCACCTCTGTACATATTGCTTGCAAGCCTTTCTATACTTTCTCTTTTATTAATGCATGCATTCTATCATTATGTTCCTTTTTTCATTATCTTCTACTTTACATTACATAATACTTTTCATTACATTTATTAATGTTCAATGCAAAGCCAAGGGAAGACATACATATATAATAAGGAACATACATAATCATAAACATACACCATCACCAATACAGGCACATCATACATGCATAACACACATAAGCCATCACATCATAGCCAGGCCTATCTCCCCATTTTACCCCTTAAAAACCACTTAGAAAACCTCAAGTCCAAATTGGGCACATGGGACCTTCCAGGCGCATGAGCATAAAAATTCTAAGTGTAAAACAGTCTGGGTGCATGGGCGCTATTTGGGTGCTTCAACCACTTTGGGCGCATGGCACTATTTAGGCGCATGGCCAGCACTTAGACGCATGGCCAACATGCTGGGCGCATGGGCCACTGTTTAGGTGCATGACCCACTCTTGGACGCATGGCTAACACTTAGACGAATGCCCAACATGCTGGACGCATGGGCCACTGTTTAGGCGCATGACCCACTCTTGGGCGCATGGCCAACACTTAGGCGTCTGGCCACTTATGCTGGGCGCATGGGCCACTGTTTAGGCGCATGAACCACTGTTCATGTTCATCAAGACATTCTGAAATATTTTCTATGCTACCAACATCACCCGATTATCATTCCAATGATACCCAAGCACAGATCTAACATACTAAGGGCACCTAAGCATGCTAAACATCATCACTAACCCATAATCAACACTATAACATACATACATACATCATCATTTCAAACATAAGACTGTAGACCCATGGTTTCTTTCAAAATGTTTACTTAGTATGCATAATAGCTCCAAACAAGTTGAAAATAAGTAAAAGAGGGGTTCTAGAAACTCACCTTGAGCAGCCTTTGAGCAACATACTTCAAGTTCGAGACCCACCTTCGATTCAGCTCTTGAATCCCGAAAACAAACATTAAACAACCAGAAATTTGGTCAAGAACTCGAAACCCAGCTGAAACCGAGCTCGTATAAGAGAAGACTTACCTTTGAAGCTGCTTCTTCCTCTTTCTCTCTCTAGAATCGGGGCGCTCTCTCTCTCTTTCTTCTTTCTTCCTCCGAGAGAAAAAGCAGCTTTTTGCTTTTGATATGGACGACCATGCCCATTAAATCCTTAAAATAATAAGGTTTTGTACTTTGTACACTTTATCCCCCTCCACTTGTGCACAATTTCTATTCTTTCTATTTACTTTTCTTTTCTTTCCGTTTAAATAGAAATTCGGGGCGTTACATACGACCTCTTGGCAGGTCTTCCAGAATTCAAGCAGATGATCCTCATAAAGTGGAGGAATAGTGGTTAGGGAGGGGAAGTAGTTGGACAAAGCTAAGAAGCGACAAACCTCTGAGAAATGAGGACCTTTCTTAAAGCTTAACAGAGCAACCTGGTTGTGTTGCTCATGGAGCTGCATGGTAAAGTTTGGGTCATTTCTGTGAATGGGTTGGCCATTGTGAGGTAGCTTAAGGATGAAGAAAGAAAGAAGAAAGAAATTTCAGAGAGAAATTTGGGATTTTAGGTTTGGAGGAAGAAGCAAATGATAGAAAGAGGGGGAAACCATTGGTTTATATATGAAAAGGGTTTCAGATAAAGTTTAATGAAAGATGATAAACTTTAAAATCTGGACGTCGGTTCCACCTCTGAAAAAGTAGTTTACTTTTGCTCAAAAAATAGTTTTCTTGGAAATCAAAAAGCTTCCGAAGGTAAAATATCTTCGGAAGTTTTAATGAAAAAGCTTCCGAAGCTAAAATGACTTCAAAAGAATTTCCTGAGAGTTTTAAAAATTTTGCTTCGGAAGAGAAATTAAGACTTGAATGCTTTATACACAAAAGAGCAAAGCTTCCGAGAGTTAATTTTGCTTCAGAATAAAAAGGTCCTTGAAAACATATAAGTGTCTTAGACAACCATTTAAGCTTCGGAAGATATTTCAGAAATCTCTTCCGAAGGTAAAATTTCTTAGACAGTTATTTGTTTTGAATGCATGATTTTCTTCCGAAGTTAAAAACATAACTTCCAAAGGATCAAAATTTTCACAAATCTAAGGAAAGTCTTCAAAAAGATTTTCATCCAAAGAAAACAAGAGCTTATGAAAGTGATGAACTAGACAACTTAGGACACACATGTTTTAAGAGATAATAAGAATTAGTTTTAAGAAAAACCTACTCAAAGTTGATCATCCCAATAGCTGATACAAGATATTTAAATCTATGTTCATCGAATGCCTTTGTAAACAGATCAGCATATTGTTCATTTGTGTGAACTTTGACTAGTTAGTTTAATCCATTTTCATAATTATCTCTTATTAAATGATACCTGATGTTAATGTGTTTGGTCCTTGAGTGCTACACAGGATTCTCTGTGATTGAGATAGCACTATTGTTGTTTATGTGAATGGGGGTCTCCTTGAAGTTGAACCCATAGTCCAGCATCTGATTCTGAATCCAAAGCACTTGAGCACAGCAGCTAGCAGCAGCAATGTATTCAGCTTTAGCAGTTGATGCGGAGACACAGGATTGTTTCTTGCATTGCCATCAGACAACCCTTCCACCAAGAAACTGACATCCCTCAGATGTAGAGTTTGCAGTCATGCTGCAACCACCATAATCACTATCTGTGTAAGCATACAGATTGAAGTCAGAATTCTTAGGATATCACAGACCAAGTGTTGAAGCACCTTTGAGGTATCTTAGAATCCTTTTAACAATGATAAGGTGAGACATCTTAGAGTTAGCTTGATATCTTGTAGAAATACATGTAGCAAACATGATATCAGGCCTGCTAGCTGTAAGATACATAAGAGACCCAATCATAGCTCTGTATAAGTGTTCATCTACACACTCCCCCTCAAGATCAAGTCCAAGGGAGTGGTTTCTAGCTATGGGTGTCTTAGCAGTCTTACAATCAGTCATGTTGAACCTTTTGAGTATGTCTTGAACATACTTTGATTGACTAATAAAGATGCCATCGTCAACTTGCTTCACTTGAATTCCCAGAAAGAAATTGAGTTCCCCCATGGCACTCATTTCAAATCTATCCTTTATTAGCTTCTCAAAGTCTTTGTAGAGCTTTGGATTAGTTGAACAAAAGATGATGTCATCCACATATACTTGAACTAGCAATATGTCGTTTTTCTGTCCTTTGATAAAGAGAGTTCTATCTATAGTACTTCTCCTGTATCCATGTTTGCAAAGATACTTAGATAGTGTCTCATACCACTTCCTGGGTGCCTGATGCAGCCCATAAAGAGCTTTGTAAAGCTTGCAGACATAATCAGGATGATCAAGATCTACAAAACCAAGTGGTTGTTTGACATACACCTCTTTATCAATCACTCCATAAAGAAAAGCACACTTCACATCAAGATGAAAGACCTTAAAGTTCTTGGATGCAGCAAATGCCAGAAATATCCTAATAGCTTCCAGTCTTGCTACAGGAGCAAAAACATAAGTGTAGTCAATCTCTTCTTCTTGTGTGTACCCTTGAACAAATAGTCTAGCTTTGTTCTTGATAATAATGCCTATACCATCCTTCTTGTTCCTAAACACCCATTTGGTTCCAATGGTAGTCTTCCCATGAGGAAAAGGACAAAGGTTCCAAACTTTCTGCCTTTTGAATTGAAGCAGCTCCTGTTGCATAGCTTCAACCCAACTTCCATCCTTTAGAGCCTTATCAACTTTCTTTGACTCTATCTGGGATAAGAAACAAGAGTGAAGACAAACATTTACTTCATGGGTTTGTCCTCTTGTTCTTACCCCTGTGACAACATCTCCAATGATGTTTGTGGTGGGGTGGGATTTGTGGATCCTTAGCTAAGGGATCACAGCAAGTTGCTGAGAAAGATCTAAATTAGAGAAATTTAGATATGGCATAGATGTTTCACCCACCATATTAGCACACTTATCAAGAGAGACTTGATCCAAGGAGTGTGTGACATCATTGATGTTGTCACCTATGGAGTGGTTATCAGCATCAAGAAAGTCTTGATCACTATCACCACTACCATCATTGTCTTCTGCAATTGAAGCATCTTTATCTAGTTATGGAGCCTCTGAGCTAGAATTTGAAGGCATACTAGATGTATCAGCTGAGTTTGTCATTGTGGTGCTGATAGAAACCTCATTTGCAGAAGTAGTCCCAATTGGAGCTGAAGATATGTTACTTGAAGGTCTTGTCAGCTCAAATCTTAGATCATGATCACCTGTATTTAAATTTTCTGCAGATCCTGAAACAGTCTCACAAGATTTGTTAAAACAGTTGGTAACTAAATCAAGATCAAAGAGCCAATCAGGACCAGAACCAGCCACATAAGGTGTGTGTTCATTGAAAGTCAAATTGGCTGACCCCTCAATAATTCTAGTTCTGAGATTGAATACTCTGTAAGCCTTAGCATGGGAAGAGTATCCAATGAAGTGTCCATCATATGATTTCTCAGCAAATCTAGCAATTTGATCCTTGGTATTCAAGATGATGCAAGGATAACCAAATGACATGAGAAAACCAATAAAAGGTTTCTTCTTGTGCCAAAGTTCATAAGGAGTCTTGCCATGAGTCTTAACTATTAAAACTCTGTGATGGGCAACTTAGAGTCGGACAGCATGGTTCTTGCAGCTTCAATCAGTGTTCTATTTCTCCTCTTAGCAACACCATTCTACTGAGGAGTCCTTGTAGTACTGTATTGTCTTGTAATACCTTTTTCATCATAGAATGCATCAAGGATTTGGTTCTTGAATTCAGTTCCCTGATCACATCTTATGATTTTGACCTTGTGATCAGATTTATTCTCAATCTTCAAGATGAAACTCTTCAGAATCTTAAGAGTCTCATCCTTAGTTCTAAGCAAAAAGACCCAAGTGAATCTTGTAAAGTCATCTGTGATCACTAAACAATAAGAGGTCCTTCCTAGACTCATTACACTGGTGGGGCCAAAAAGATCCATATGTAACAAGTGTAGGGGTGTAGTGATAAGTTCCTTTCCATAGGCTTGTGAGACACCTTATGTTGCTTCCCTTTCAGGCATGCAACACAGTGGTCATCACTTGTAAACTCTTTCTTTGGCATTCCAGTTACCAAATCATTTTTAATCAGTTTATTCGTGTTTTTAAAGTTTACATGGCACATTCTTTTATGCCATAGGAAAGATTCATCACTATTAGCTTTAGACAGAAAGCATGAAACTTCTCCAGAGGGAGATGTTTCTTGCAAATCCATCTTGTACATGTTCCTTTTCCTGGGGGCTCTAAGTAGAATATGCTCAAGAGGAATGACCACCTCGGACTTGAGAACAATGCACTCATGCTCAGTAAAGAGCATGTTATGACTCTAATCACAAAATTGGGATAAACTCAGAAGATTATACCTAAGCTCCTTGACAAAGTTTAACTTTTCAATGCTGAGATTACCATTTGTGACCTTGCCCCTTCCTGAAATGTAACCACCTTCATCTCCTCCAAGGCAACTGGCCCTCCATCAATCCTTTCAAAGTTCTAGAGTAGTGACCTATTTCCTGTCATGTGCCTGGAACAGCCACTATCAATGATCCAGACATTTTTGTTTGTCTTCAGCTGTCTCTGCATAAAGAAAATGATTAGTTACATTTGAAAACCCAAGCTTTACTTATCTTGGGCTTATTAAGAGAAACAGAAGCTAATGCAACAGTATTAGATCCTATGGTTGTGCTAAGAGGATCTTGAGCTGTTGTTGATGAATTTTCAGTCACTTGGTCTTTCTTAGACTTCTACACCACCTTTGGAGTCTTGGACTTGACCTTCAATACTTCGGAAGCTTTTAATACTTCAGAAGTTTTGATGACCGAGCCTTCGAAAGATCCTGCAGACACTGCAGCAGACTTTAGTGCTTCAGAAGTATTCCTTCCTTCCGAGACGAACTTTTCTGCCAAAGGCAATTTCCACTTGCCTTCTTCTTAGATTTGGAGCTTTCGAAGGAAATAGATTTTACTTCCGAAGCTTGAATCTTCTGGGAACTCTTGGAAGTCCTTGGTTTGATCATGTGAAGAGTACCCTTAGGATTGTATGGACAATCCTTAGCAAGATGAGTAGTACTCTCACACATAACACACTCAATTTTCTTCTTCCCAAGAGCCTTCTGCTAGGAATAAGACTGACTTTGGTCACATCGCTTCTCCATCCTCACCTTTGCAGATGCTGAGACAGTCCTTTTGGGTTGGGGACTGTTCTTGGAGTTTGATGGTCCAGGCTGTGTAGTAGTGGTACACAGCAGATCCGTCTTCTTCTTGGTACTGAGATGATTTGAACAAGAACCAGAACTCTTAGCAGAAGAGTTTAGGTTGATGTCTTCAGTCTTTACTACCTCAAACCCTGCAAAGATAAACACTTATTTATGCTTGGAGTTAAAAGTAGCCTTGATCTCTTGAGCCTTCCTTGATTTCCTCTTGCTCTTCCTGATCAAGTTCTTCCTCATTGACTTGGTCATCACAGTTTTCTTCTTCTCCTTAGAAGGATAGTGGCCCTTCTTATAATCCTCCTCTTCACTCTTCTTAGAGGAATTCTTCACTATCACTTCTTCATCCTCTTCACTCAAAGAATCTATGAGAGAAAGCTCATCTTCACAAGTTCCACACCTAGGTGATCTTACAAACAAGATTGTGTGTGGAGGAGCTATCTCATTTGATCTTAGTCCCTGTTAGTTTTGATAGCACACTTTGTTATGCAGGGATAAGGATATCATGTTCTTGAAGGTCTCTTCATCAAGAACACACTTGTCTGCCCTGGCTTTGCTGATCACAAGCTTAGCCTGGCACTCAGTCAGCTTGGTTATGAGATCCTTGATTTGAGTACTAAAATCTGTATGCTCATGTTTTAGAACTGAAATTGTTTTCTCTAAGTCCTCTATCTTCAGTTTATAATCATTTTCAGACTTTCTAAAATCAGCTTTTAGTATGTTTAAGGACTCAAGATCAGATCTTATTTCCAAGTTATAGGACTTGTATCTATTTACTTTAACAATGTATTTAGGGGTACAGAGATGTTCCAATACCTTGGCTTCATCATGATCCGCCATCAGTGCTTGGTTTGGAGAAGCATCTTCCACCCGAAAGCTCTAGCCAAAGCTTCCTTCTTTAACAGTAACAGCAGCCTGCTGCTTTGGCTTCTCATTCTAGGGAGCTTTGTCAGTGTAGTTGGGTCTTCATCAGAGTAGTTTGCCATAGCCTTGGGGATCATACCAGCACCAGTAGCAGAGGGGGTGCTAGGTATGTAAGGTCTATTCTCAACAAACTCCCACATTCTTGAGTCCAGAGACCTGATGAAACCTTCCATTCTTAGGCACCAGGTATCAAAGTCATCAAGAGTGATCAGTGGGGACTTGTTCATGGTTCCAGTTTCCATACCAGTCTTGGAAATGGCTGCCATTTGATAAGTTTAGTATTTGTGTGAGTGAGGGATCTTAAGATGGTGAGATCTTATATCAAGAGCCTAGAATGCTCTGATATCAAATGCAGGACCGGTGAAGGGTGGTCAAATACAACATAACAACACAAAGAGAAGAATAAATAAACTTAAACAAACAGTGAACTGGATTAACCACAAAAGAAGACACTAAGAACACATGTAACTAAGAGACAGAACACAAGAGCAAGATACACAGTGAGATGGTTTTCAAGATTGCAGTATATTGCTTTCTCAGTGTTCTATTACAAGTGTTACAATGCATAAAAGAAAGATACAAGAACATGAGATACTTATACTACATCCGACAGCCGACCATACTATGAAAGCCAGCTGGATACAATTTACTAGACTCAAAACAAAATCAATTGTAGAGTCAAAAAGGCAGATTGTCTTTTTGACTTTGTGACTATGACATGCCATAGCTCACATCCTTATCTATTACAAAAATGATAAAGTACATGAAGTAGAAAGTTACAGACTCAAGACCTCAATGTACAGTTACCAAAAGCATGGACTGTTGGGTATTCTACCTTTCAAGAAATTGAAGATTTCCAACATTATTGAAATTAAAGATTTGAAGAACAATAGCAACAAAATATTAGTCTAGGGTCTATTTTTTAATTATTGTAAATGCTAGACTAGTATAAATATTGGAACATATTATCATTGTAAAGGGTGACTAATTCACCACTTGTTAGGGTGAATTAGGCCCATCACCAAAAACATCATATCATCATCGTTCATGGATGATGATTTCAACAACATATCAATAAACATCAAACATTAAACATGTTTGTGTTCTTCATCATGTTCATCATTATTATATTTTAGCATCTAATCATTCAAGTCTTGTTACTATCAGTATGAATCCTAAGATCCATGCTCATTTCTCCATTCAAATCGGGTATACACAATTGGTATCAGAGCTAGAGTTTATGGATTTATATTGATTTTGATGAGATTTCATGGTAAGATTGCTGAAATTATTGAAGATCTGAAGAAAATAATTCAACAATCATGTCAACACTCATGTCTGCGGCTTCCTCAAGCATCAAAAATTAGGGTTTGCGGCTTCCTCAAGATCAAACAAATGCGAAAAAGAGGCTGCCAAAATAGGGCTACCAAATGTAGGCTACAATGGGCAGCTTGCGAATCAAGGAAGCTGCCGAAGGCAGCCCTTGCGAACCAAAAGAGGCTGCCGAATTAGGGCTGCCAATTAGGGTTTCTTGCGGCCGATTAGGGTTTCTTGCGGCCGATTAGTGTTTCTTGAGGCCGAATGGGGATGCCCTAATTAGGGTTTGCCAAATGAAAATGTGGCTGCAAATGTGTTTGTCCGATTAGGGTTGCTTGCGGTTGGTTAAGGCTGCCGTGAGCAGCTCTTGCGAATTAGGGCTGCCACATCAAGTATCAAACGAATTAGGGTTTTCAACATAGGGTTGCAAATGGGCTCGTGAACACAATTTGGTTTGTTACTTGGGCTCCATCATTAAACAAAAACATTAGTTGGAATTGGGCTCAAGTGTTGAAGATTGGGCTTATGATCAACAAAAACAAGTTTGGGCTTCGTATTGGGCTCTCATCAACAAAAACAAGTGACATTGTTACATAATATAGTGGTACCAAAGTTTTGAAGACCTCGCTTTCGTATCAACAACAAATTTCTTGACTTTGAACAACTATTCAACAAAAACAAGATCAAGCTTTAATTCACATTGGAAATCTACAATTTAGGGGGAGTATTGTTGGGTATTCTACCTTTCAAGAAATTGAAGATATCCAACATTATTGAAATTGAAGATTTGAAGAAAAATAGCAACAAAATATTAGTCTAGGGTCTGTTCTGTAATTATTGTAAATGCTAGACTAGTATAAATATTGGAACATATTATCATTGTAAAGGGTGATTAATTCACCACTTGTTAGGGTGAATTAGGTCCATCACCAACAACATCATATCATCATCCTTCATGGATGATGATTTCAACAACATATCAATAAACATCAAACATTAAACATGTTTGTGTTTTTCATCAATTTGTATAGGCTTAGAACTTTAATCAATTCTTGTAATAAATATTTGTAATTGTCATTTATTATGCATGCATTAATTATATATGCTAACCCATATATGTGTGTATGGATAATTGCAGGTACAAACATTATTCTTGGTCAATTTATGAAATTGACCAAGTGTAAGAAACATCTACGGATGAACATTTTGTTCTTCCGTAGATATGTTTCTTACAAGTAACATTACATCCGAAGATCCTCTGCGGATGAACAACCAGAACTGAAGAACAAGTTTGCTTCGGAAGTACAAGTTTTCTACGGAAGAACAAGATTCCTACGGAAGAACAAAACATCTACGGAAGAACAAATTCCTACAGAAGACACTATTCCTGCGGAGTCCAAACACTTGTATAATGCAAGTGTTACAAGTCAACAAGTCAACAAGGCAGTTATGCGAATCCTAAGAAATCCGATGATTCCTTAACTAACACAAATCAAATCCCAAGAGATCCGATGTTTTCTATAACAGAAACATCATTGTCTATATAAATGGATCCTAGGTTTCGATTCAAGGATGATTGTTTAGACGATTGATTGAACAGCAACAGCAATAGCAATACGACAATCACAGTCTCTCAATCAAACCCTAGCAGCCGTCACATCATAACAAACTTTGATATCATTCATTCATTATTTTGTAATCATTAACAAATTTTAATGAAATACATATTATTCATTAATTGTGTTTCTGTTAGTGTGTTCTTGAATATTTATTGATATTTAAAGTTATTACAAACAATTAAACCAAATTAACGTTGATTCCGCAAACGTTGACTTGCCATCAACCGACAGTGATAATTCCTGGTTGCGATCCTTAGATTCACATGGACCTTTTCACCAACTCATGTAAGTTGGTGACTTTATAAAGATGCAGCGGAAATGTGTCCAGCTTTATGGAAAAGTACATCAGATAAAGCATGTTACTAAAAGTATTTGAAAGAAATTTGTCTTCAAGAGTTAAGGCTTCGGAAGACTTTGTCTCTAAAGCTTCGGAAGACTTCATCTTGGCTTCGGAAAGATATTGGTTTTGGCTTCGGAAGATTTCACACTTAGAATATTTCTATTGCATGTGTGAAACTTCCGAAGAATTCTTTTTCAGTACTTGTGTAGTATGCATGCAGAAAGATTTTGGTTGCTTCAAGCTCTATGCATATTCTCTACATATACGTATGTATATATATATATATATATATATATATATATATATACATATACGTATATATATACGTGTATACATATACGTATATGTATATATACATATATATATACATATATATATACACGTACGTATATGTACATCTATATATATATATACATATATATATATATATGTATGTATGTATATGTGGTATACACACACACACACACACACACACACATATATATATATATAGAGGGACTTTCAAATGAGAACCAAAAAATTAGAAAAAACCAAAAGAACCATTTATAGCCACATATTCTTATTTTTATTTTTGAAAAGTTAACCAACTTTTTGTAAAAAACCAAAAGAATCATTTCTAGCCACATATTTTGTTTTATTTTTTTAATTTTACTCAAAGCATATTTGTTTATAATATTTTTTTACCATAAAATTACTAATTATTTTAAATCAAAAGTATTATACACCGTTTAGGTTTTGATTCCCATTATGAATTTGTCCATTTATGTTTTCGCTTTCCTATTAAAGTTGTATTGTATTTCAAAGATACACTTCAAAGCTTGTTTTGCATTGAATTTTATGCATAGATGCACATACACATGTATGCATAGATACACATACACATGTATGCATAGATGCACATATTCATATATTCATATTTTTTCACTTACGAACACAAACAATAGTCAAATTATTAAAAAATTATTTCCTGTGAATTTTCACGTAAAAAAGTAACTAAATTAACATCAAAAATTACCATAATACCCTTACAAATAAAAAATTTTGAAACTAGAAAGGAAAAATAAGTGGCTAAAAATGGTTTCTTTGGTTCTTTATAAATTTTTGGTTCTCATTCGAATGCATCCATATATATATATATATATATATATATATAATATATATATATATATATATATATATATATATACACATATATATATATATGTATATATAGATATACATATATATATATATACATATATGTATATAAACATATACGTATATGTATACATATACGTATATGTATATATATATACATATATGTGTATATATACATATACGTGTATATATATATACATGTACGTATATATATATATATGTATATATACGTGTATATATATAATATATATATATATATACACGTATGTGTGTGTGTATATATATATATATTCATATATATATATATATATATTATATATATATATATATAATATATATATATATATATATATATATATATGTGTGTGTGTGTGTGTGTGTGTGTGTGTGTGTGTATAGATATGTATGTATATATATGTATATATATATATATATATATATATGTATATGTATGTATGTATGTATATTATAAGGAAGGGATCAAATGAGAACTCTAAGAACCAATGTGAGACACTAGTTTTCAATGACAAAATGTTAATTAATAAAAACATAATAAAAACTTACAAAACAAAAAACAACATTAAAATAAAAACAAAAAATATTTTTCTCGTTTCCCTCTTTCATAAGAAAAATAAAAAATAAAAAATATTCTTGTTTTTTACGAATTCGTTTTACACATGTGTAATACCGGATTTACACATGTGTAAATTCAGTATTATACATATATAACCAGATTTACACATATATTAATAACAGATTGATGATTTTCAAGAATGTATGTATATATATATATATATATATATATATATATATATATATATGGTTGACGATCTAAAAGATAATGGTGAATTTTTGAAAATATAATATAATGAAAAAAAGTTATGAACGTTTTTAAAAAATATGAAAATGGCATGTCACTTATATTGGTTCTTAGAGTTTTCACAAAAAAGAGTAATTCTCAACATAATCCTACCCTATATATATATATATGGGTGGGATCAAATGAGAACTAACTTTTTTGTGAGAATTCTAGGAATCAATCTCAATCACTAGTTTTCAGTAGCAAAATTTTAATTAACAAAAAGATATTTAAAAAAAATTATAAATTGAAAAATAACATAAAAATAAAAAAAACACAAAAATATCCCCTACTTTCCCTCTTTCATAAAAAATAAAAAAAAAGTTATAAAAAATAAAAAAAATTCTTAATTTTTTAACGAAATTCGTTTTACACATATGTAAATCCAGTACTACACATGTGTATAACTAGATTTACACATATGTAAACAACAGATAAACAATTTTTTTTAAAAAGGTAAATTGATATGATAGGCGTTTGAAAGATAAGTAATACTGAATTTGATGGTGAGTTTTTTTTTGAAAAAATGATGTCGTGAAAAAAAAATTAAGAACTTTTTAAGAAAAGAGGGAAAATGGATGTGATAATAAATGAGTGACTGAGATTGGTTACTAGAGTTCTTATAAAAAAAATGGTTCTCATTTTAACCCTCCCCTATATATATATATATATATATATATATATATATATATATATATATATAAACATTCTAACTTTTTTTCACGACATTATTTTTTCAAAAAAATCCTCATCAATTTCAATATTATTTATCTTTATAACGCCTACCATATCTATATACTTTATAAAGAAAATTTTCCAACCGTTACGGAATTTATATGTGTAAATTCAGTGTTACACGTGTGTAAAATAAATTTAGTAAAAAAACATGATTTTTTATTTATAAATTCTTTTATTATTTTTATTTTTTTATAAAATAGGGAAACAATTTTGTATGTTTTATTTTATTATTTTTATGTTATTTTTGTTTAATAATTTTTTTATTATGTTTTGTTAATTATCATTTTGTTATTGAAAAGTAGTGGTTTACATCGGGTTTTTAGAGTTCTCACAAAAAATAGTGTTCTCATTTGATCCATCCTATATATATATATATATATATATATTATATATATATATATATTATATATATATATATATATATATATATATATATATATATATATATTATATATATATATATATAATTAAGTTATAAAATAGAAGGCCTCATAACTTTCGGGGGCCTTAAGGTTTGTGACTATTTAATTACACTCTAGGGAAGTCCTTGGAGGCCACAAACCACCATCGTTACCCTGAAGGCACAAGCCACCACCGTCTCCACCTAAACCTATTTGATTAGTGTGTTGTTACAACTCAAAGAAACAAGGCGGTTGAAATCAACGTCTAACCCATCAATTACAACCATAACAGTGACCAAACTCAAATTATTATTTAATTTTTTTGGTTCTCAGTCACACCCATGGCGACAATGGTAGTTCTCGGGTTTTTGGGGTGGTTAGGGTGTTTGTGGACAAAAGATGGTAGCTAACGTCAATGGTGTCCCCAACAATGATGGGGTCGCTAGAGCATATAGACCAGGGTGGACATCAACGACTAGGGTTTTTGTGTGATTGCTAGAACATATGGACCACTAGTAGTGAAAGTTTGTATATAATATTTTTCTTTAAAAATTAGTGTGAGGAAGCTCCAATGAAATGAAAGATTGTCAAATGGACCAACCAGACTCTAGTAGATGATTTATACATAAATAATTGCTTGTTGGAACTTAGTGATGTTTTACCTAAAATGGTGGATTTTGGTGCCAAAAATCCTTAGGAGGGGGCATTGATGTCACACCCACCACACCACACCACAAACCCACCAATCAATTTTGTCATGTCACTCTACATCACACACTTAAATTTAATGGCGGTGGTATTGTCACATCCATGTCACACTACACCACACACACAAAAACAAGAAACACAAACTCATGGTGAGAACATGTCGTGGAAACAAAAATTTGCAGTGTGATGGGGGTGGTGGCGGTGGTGTTGGACAGCGCCGGGGCTAATTAATAAAAGATTTCTTAAATATGATACAATTGTCTAAATTGGTTTTGCGTCACCCTAACTCAAAGTGATTTAATATACCTATGAAAACTAAGTACATGTCAAGAGCATCTATTTTGTAATTGTACATTTGTGTTAACATTTTTAATTTAAGTTGTGTCACATTAGCATAGTTTTTATACGTAATATGATACCTTGAGATGCCAATGACCAAGATACTAGTTTATATTCATGTCAAATTGTCAATGGTCGTTGATTTTAATGTGTATTATGTTCAATATATGATAGATGTCGAATATACACTGGTGTTGGTGTTAACACATGATATTAATCAAGTTAATGTTGAATAAGTTATATGGGAATTGACTTAATGTGAAACAACCTAAGAACACTAATTATAGTCAAGATATAACATCATGTTAAATTCAAGTATTTGCTTTAGCATCTTACTAGTTTAGTAATGAATTTGACCATTCAAAAAAATGATGAATTCAAGTATAGACACTTTAAAAATATGTTCATAGTGGATACAATCTTTTTATACTAAGAGGAATCATTCGGGCTTCCACAATTAGTAAACAGTTGTGGGATTCACAAGAGAGTTGTTGTGTCCGTAGTTTGAATTGAATTTTATTGTTTTTTCGAATTGGGTTTATTTGCAATTTGTAATTGTTTTGGGAGGAATGAAATGCTTTTGGTTTATAAGTGTTTAGTAAAAGTCATTTACGAAACTGCTACGTGGCACAACTTGATAAACTTCTTTATTACCAAAACATATGTTATTATCGTCACATAAGCACTTTCGTGAATGACATTTACAGAAGCATTCACCGTACGTAAATGACATTTTTAAAACACCCAAAACACAAACAATTTTTAGAAAATACCCACAAACGAGGATACAAGACCAAATATCCATATTTCAAAATAGAAAAAAAACAAATCCGTTTGGATTAGTGTTATTGGAATACACCCCATTCCACGAATTGCGGAGTCTTTATGTTAGTCATCATAAGTCTACAAGCAAATCTCAATTCACGCATTCACGGCATCATAATATGAGACCAAACACAAATTCTTATGTAAGGAAGCTTCATCTTTGGCCATAATCACCATCAATCATCAAATGCATTTGGTTCATTGGACGCCGAACAATAATTTTTTAACAGTAACATCCAGAGAACATTTAGGATAATTTTTTTATTAAACAAGACTAGAACCTATAGTTCTATAAGTTATGAGACACACATCTTATCATTAAGACACGGCCCGTAATTCCGTACTAGACACTAACCACTACTAAAAAAAATATCTTTAATGACACGTAATGCATGTCATAAAATGATATAAATGACATGCAAAAGCATGTCAAGGAAGCTCTTATCATAAATGAAGATCACATGCAATACCTTTAATTAAACAAGTAATTTTGGTTCCAATTTTTTATTTTTTTTGTTTTATATTTTTTCTTTTTATCAAAATCGATTTTTATGGTAGTTGTCTGTTGTGTGTATTAACAAAAACCTCACATCTAATTTTCACTTTTTTATACTCGTTTTGATTGTGTTTCATTAGAAAAAAATAAATAAATAAAAACCGATAATAACTAGTGAGATATGTCTCAAAAAATATGTTCATGTTGTGAGCTAGGTTTGTTGATCTTTTGCTAATAATTTATCTCAACTTTTTTTATCATATTAATATTTGTGTTTAGCAGGTATGAAATTTATTAGGTCAAACTAATAATCATATGTTCTAGTGGTATTGATATTTGCTCACATAAAAATAGTGTAAGGTTAATATATTAATCGTAAATTACACGAATGATACATGTGGTTATGTCACATATAAGTTCATTATCAAACTTAAATGATGTGAATATAATCCTTAAGTTTTTATTTATCTTTCGTGAATGGTCTTTAAATATATTTGTTAATGTTAACTAGTAATGTTAAATGATGTTGAAATGATAATTTATCTACATGGACCATCTATGTTATTTACCTCTTTAAAATATTTATATTTTTCGAAAGTTTTTTATATATTTCATTGTTAGTGTGTTTATAATTTAATACACAAATAAAAATGTTTTAAACATGTTTTTTTTTAATTGTTTGTTTTTTAAATGGTTTTTTATTCCTTTATATTATAAATTTTAAAATTTTGATTTTTAAAGTTATTTTGAATAACATTCACGTCTTCTCTTAAACCTTTTAAGCTTTTAAACGTACTTAGTAAAAATGTTTGTTTTTTCAATGTTATATTTAATACTATTCCTTTATCGAATGATTGTAAAAGATTTTAATAAACTTGTTTTTAAGACGAACTCTGTTTTCTAAATATGTTTACAAAAACCAATCGTAAAAAATG
The DNA here is from genome assembly GCA_025506515.1 of Flaveria trinervia. Taxonomy (NCBI): domain Eukaryota; kingdom Viridiplantae; phylum Streptophyta; class Magnoliopsida; order Asterales; family Asteraceae; genus Flaveria; species Flaveria trinervia. The sequence goes on from JACCIX010000988.1 coordinate 28,754, forward strand.
GCTTTTCAAAAATGAATGGGTTTTAAAGAAAGTTTACAAAACCGAAAGACTTTGAGAAGACATTTTAAAAAGTGAAATGGTATTCAAGAAAATCGTTTAAGAAAACAAATGGTTAAAACACGTAAAGTACCAGACACTTTTTCAATATATATATTTAAACATATTATTTATGTATCTAAAACAAATGTTATTAGACATTAAACATTATGATGATAAATTAATAAAAATATATAATAATAAAAAACTTAAAAAATTAAAATATCTCTTTATATATATAGATGGTTCATCCGGGTAAATAGTCATCTTAATAAATTTAACATTATTAAGTGTTAATTAACCGACCAAAGAAACCATAAATGAAAAAGAAAAAAAACATTAGAAGCTTTATTCATAGTTTTTAAACTTTAAAAATTAAATCAAAATTTGAGTAAACCAGACCACCTATGTAATTTACTTTTTTTAAAGTGTCTTGTAACCGTTTCATGATGTTTAGTTCAATAGTTTCTTTCTTTTTTGTTACAGTTTAATGTAAATTTTTTTATAGCGGGTAAATCTTATTATCCTTTTTGATGGTTAATACTACCCAACAATATCTATGTCCTGAGCAAATCAAGTCAAAAGGTACTTTATTATCTATGAACTTTATGTACTAGAGAGTTATAGCAGTTTAGATGATGACGATGGCAATTTTACTTAAAAACTTAATCAGTAAAAATATCATTTGAAATTTTAAAACATTTAAAACTAATGTTATATTCATGACTTCATGTTACAGAATAAAGAACTCGTTTTCTCAAGCAACACGCAAACTTTTATAAATTTAAAAATGCTAATTCTTAAAATAAAATACACAGATGGATCGATCTGGATGTTTAAAATCGGCTACGTACCATCTAGCTTCCAAAATTGCAGTCAACTTTTGACTTTTAATAATTAAATAATTTAATGTTGCCTTTTTTATGAGTTGGTAATCATCAGATATTTTGTCTATCTTATACATTTATAAATAAAGGGCGGCTCGAGTTTGGTTTTGATTAGTGGTGTCAATCGTGTCAAATTAATTTTTTACATTTTGGCACGATGGAATGTCGAACACGATTCGTATTTTTATTCGTGCCAAAAAATCCAATCATAACTGGCACCTGTATTAATCATGTAACATGAATTTGACTGATTTAACTTATTTTCTAAGAATGCCAAAATAATCAACAGAAATTTAACATATAAGTTCCACTGCTATAACGAGCTTTGTCATCTACCTCATCTTGAAACGTTTTAATCTGTCTGTCTTCATATGTCCAAACCATCTTAATCAATTTCTCTTTATCTATCTTTAAAAACCTTATTTCTTATCTGGTTTAACCTTGAGTGCCTACACATCCACCTCAACGTTCTAATCGCCGTTACTTCCATCTGGCATGCATGTGTCTTCTGGATGGCTCAGTAGTGTGTTCCTTCAATCTAGTTGGAAAGTTCTGTCATATAGTATTGATTATTGAAGCCACTCTTCGCCTACACTCGCATTTGGTGTGCATTTGGTCTACTAAACTCGTGCAAGTTATAGCTCATGAAAGTGAATGAGTTTTGTTAGTCCTGAACTAAGATAAACAATAATGGCAATATATTAAGGTCTTAACAAAGTGTGTGTGAATCGTAAGGAATGAAAAGAAGGCGTAATTTAAAATTTCTTGTATATATTTAACATCTTTTAGATAGACAAAGAATAGTTACAATACTGCAATGGTGACATGAAGAATTTTATATTGACGACTATGCTTTATGAGAATGGTTGAATGACGTTTTTCTTCCATGTTGATTTGTATTGCTACTTTACAGAGGTCCCAAGTTAACTGGTTGTATAAAACTTATTGTTTTTTTTTTTTTTTTTTGTTTCTATCTCTAACACTATATAATAAATGAGCCAGGTTTATTCCTGGAGAGTTGTGCAGAAGCTGTCCACATGTGTGCACCCCAATCTTTTAAAAAGAAGCTTTTATTCTTCGTCGAACTACATACCCCCTTGCAGTCTATGTGAAGTTAATCTGCATATTTAGAGCTTCTGACTGAGTTGTTAGAATATGTGTTTTAGAGTTAATGAACTTTCTCTTTTCCCACTCTAATATGAAAATACACCCTAACAAGTTTAATTACCAAAGAGTATGGAAATTCAAATATACAAGTCAACCATTGTATTTTACATTTTACTTAAAGTATTTAAGTGCACTTACGCTGTGTTGTTGAGTTATATTTAAGAAAGAAGTGGAATGAAGAGGAAAGAAAGTGAAAAATATTTGTGTTCCAGTGTTTTTCAATTCTAACCGAAAAGGTGAAATTAATATTTATTTAGTAATTCCATGACTGGTTTTTCTCGCAAATCAAAAGCAAGCGGAAGAAGATAGAATGGAACTTTTAATAAACTTTCATTTTTCTATATTACCATTCCAACTTATTTCAATTAAAATATAAAAAAGATATCAGTAAAATCATACTTTATTTTTTTCTTCTGAACTTGAAAACACATAACATTTTTCTTTTCTCTTCCTTCCAAGGGATACTGAAATTCTTTATCATATATAAATGATCGTTATTCATTACATATATCCATTTTTTAAATAATTTTTGTGATTGTTTTCTGATTAAAAGTACGATAAACAATATATATGTTAAAATATAATAAAGAAAATAATATATATTGAAATAAAAATTGATATGAGGAATGAGATGTGTTAGTTTTTTAAAAATAATAATAAGTGTTACGTTTAAAAAATTAGTTAAATTTAATTAAATTATAGAGATATAATGAGTAACCTAAAGTCACTACCAAGAGTCAATCCACCCACTTAGGTCTATGGCATGAGAGGAAAGTCATCCATGGTCCTTTTTTTCTTTTATGTAGTTCTAGATAGATAGTCGGAGGAAGAGTCCTGATGGTAAGTGATAAGATTCATAATTAAAAGCTGTGCTTTGACAACCGGACCAAAGAGCAACCGAATGACTAAAAGCTTAACCGGTTAGATTAGTCAGATCGATATAAAACCAGTTGATGTTATAACTAATGTATTATTTAGAAAAAAAATGTATGAAAATTACAAATAATATAAGTGACTGAAGTTGTTACAACATCACTTCAAGAAATGTAGAAATTAAATTGATTTGGTCAAAGGACTTACAAAGGTAAAATAAGTTTCCTCGGTAAAACATTTGTGTAGCCTTGGTATGTAAACAACCTTTATTACATTTAGGGTTTTTATCATAGCCGCTCTTCATCTTTATCTCTCTATTTTTAGGTTTTTGTAAAGCCTAATCAAACATATATTTTTTCATGTAGCTGTTACTTTTGAGTTTTCGTAATCCATGTTGTTTCAATTCATCCTTTAACCAAGTTGCATTTCTGTCGATCCGAGTTGTCACACGATCTTAGTTATTGAAGAATCATGCGTAGATCTCGGAAGTTACTAATATATGTTGGTGTATATATATTATTGGTATGAAATTTCACAAGATTTGTTTTAACTTAAAGAAACGATTATCACTTTTAGACTAACTATACATGATAGGCAAATGCACCTATTGCATAATAATATAGCTTGAGGTAAGAACTAAGTATCGATCTGGGGATACAATGACTCCCAATATTTAATCATCATCACTATTTAACCAATCAGCAAATCAAACTAACAAACAATAAAAATAAAGATGAAGATACACAATCAATTAAATATACGACTTGAATTTCAAGTTCACTTAGCAAGCAATAAAAACTAGCACAAATTAAAGGTAAAACCATTTTTTACACATGATATATGAAAGTAGTCTAAGCTCCGGTCAAAGATATCTAGACATATAACTATTCATAAAACTAGAACGATAAATATACAATAACTATCTAGAGTTATACCAAAAGGAACTAATGATACAATCATGTCAAAATTAAAGATGAATTAAACTTCGGTTAGAGTTACTTAATTCTATAATTTTTTGTAAAGTTAACATGATAACTACCTTCAACTCATGAACATCAAATCAAAATTACAAAATCAATTTATAACCAATGACAAGAGAGATTCATGACATACATCATGGTTTTCTCAAACATAAGCACAAGGATGCACATTTGCTCAATTTTACGAAACCTCCAACTTTCATATGCATAAGTCTTGTAAGAACATGAGCTTTTCTAACATAACATGCTTACAGCATCCGCAAAGTTAAATATTTCATCAAACTAGAACATTAAAGAATAATCAAGTTTCAACATGACATTAACATAAACAACACCAATAGTCATGTACAAGTTGTTAAATCATGTTAAATTTCATCCCAAGTGATAAATAAGAGTTTAACTCATAAGACTTTCAAAAAAACACCCAAACTCAACATAGAAGAACTTATAGTAAATCTAGAGAAATTCAAACTAATTTTGAAGGAAAATAGGATGTATGATATTAAATCATTCTCAAAAGTGTGAAATCTTCAATATTGGCCTTCAAATCTTTCAAAAAACTCTTGAAAAAGACTCAAAATCACCTAAAAGGGTGAGAGAAACTAGGGTTTGAGAGAAAATAAAGTTATGTTAGAATAAGGTGTATGATTATATTCAGTTTCAAGATCTTCATGGAGTTTGATCACTTAGGGGCTGTTTGATAGCTCTTACTCGGTCAGAAGGTGATGACTGGGTAAGAGCTTGTTTCAAAACTGACCCGGTAAGAGGGAAAATAGACATGGGTCAGTGGCTTCGGACCAGGTCAGACGCAAAAATGTGATAATCAAACACGCTGACCGGCCAAAATGTCTGACCGGGTCAGTGGGTCAGACATTTTGACCGGGTCAGAAACAAATCAAACAGCCCCTTATATGGTATATCTAGCTCCAATATGGTCATATCAAAAGTATTTACCCTCTTAAGCTTCTTTAAATCTTGAGTTTTCTTTACAAAAACCACCGAATTTAATCCGACAACTACAAAATTCAAATAAAACACAAATAGGTGTTTAAAATAAATGAATTTTGTAACAAAAATGACTTAAAATACAAAAATATGTATTGTAAACATATAAAATATTAACATATAAGTTACTAGAGTCAGAACATTTTTTAAAGGAAACCTAAGTAAATCCATGGCTCTTAGCGTTCAATACGGTTAGCCTGTGGTTCCCCGGTCCTAATCCAACCATTGACCGCTCAGAACCGACTGGTTTTTAGGGAAACGAGTTATACAAGCATTGCTGGATAGTTAGTGGCATTGGTTCCTAGTCCAGTTCGGTTGTTAAACCATTGATTAAAGTTTTGAGTTTTAATTCTTTACCCTTCAAGTGTGATGAATTCATCCTATTTAATATAGGTGTTGCTGCTTTAAGGAAAAATAAACCTAGTTAATGATGTTGAAAGTCCATTATCCATATAAGTTAAAAGTGAGACTTAATTACATGAGTGGTCCTTGTAGTTAGGCTCAATTTCACTTTTTGTCACTAACTTTCTGAAATTACTAGGTTGGCCCAAAACTTTGCACAAATGTAACAACGATGGTCCCTGAAATGGATGTTCGTTAATTTTTTTAGTTAATAATTTAAGAATGACTAAAATACCCTTGTACCATTGTCTTCTCAAATTGATTTTGGCAGCCCTCCAACCCTAGCGTCCTACCACTGCAATGAAACCCACCATCTTCAGAGATAGAGATGTTTGATGATGGTGATGGCAATGGTGGCGACATAAGTTAAGCAGATCCGAATCGCAATAAAAACTATCAGATTTGATGTAGATGACAGAGGTGGAAGGTCGATGATAGATGTGGAGGTCATTGGAGGTGGATGAAGGTAGTGATGATTATAGGTTGAAGGTGGTGGTGGTTGAAGGTTAAAGATGATGGTTATTGAAGATTGAAGGTTGAGGGTGGTGGTGGAGGAGGTGGTGGAGGTGGTGGTAAGGTTGAAGATAGTGGAGGTTGAGGGTGGTGGTGGTGGTGGTGGTGGTTGAAGGTTAAAGATGGTGGTGGTGATTGAAGGTTGAGGGTGGTGGTGGTGATTGAAGGTTGAGGGTGGTGGTGGTGATTAAAGGTTGAGGGTGGTGGTGGTGATTGAAGGTTGAGGGTGGTGGTGGTGATTGAAGGTGGTACCGGTAGTGACAATGGTTGAAGGTGGTGGGGTGGTGGTTGATGTAGAAGAAGAAAAGTGAAAAGGGTGTCATTTTAAATGCACTTAACAACAATAATTAACATACATCCGTTTCAGGTACCATCGTTGTTATGTTTGCGCAAAGTTTTGAACCAACCTTGTAATTTCAAAAAGTTAGGTACCAAAAGTGAAATCGAGTCTAACCACAAAGACCAACCATGTAATTGAGTCTAAAAGTAATGACCTTTAAAGCATTCACATCTTCGTTCCTTAAAAAGTTTGTGAGTTAAGTTCTTATATTATATGAAATGGTTGTAAGTAGAGCAGATAGTAAATGTTACTGTTTATCTGAATATTTGAGAAAACACTATTTAATTCTTATAAATTTTCTAATATTTTTCAAAGTAATTGTAAGTAACAGTGAAAAAAAAGTTAATAATAAATATGTAAAAGAGTATTATTTAATTAAAAGAAGAAAATGAAAGGTTAGTGAAATTTAACGTAATTATAATAATAAATATAAGAATGGGATAATAATAAACAAGCGAAAGGAGTAAGGTTTAATTATTTTTTTGTTATTAAATTGTTTTATCATGTTGATCTTTTATGTTCTATAAAAATTATACTATTAATATTAATTTTTTTTGGGGAAAACCGATTAAGAAAGAACATAGGAAAGCGAACAATATTAAACGTATTAACTAGTCATCTGCGTCGTTTTCACATAAACCAGCTGTACCTCCTCTCATATTTCAATTTCACACCAACTCTTAAATTTTATACCTACTTAATTTACTTTATCCTTAATATTAAATAATTTGATACGTTGTCTAATTTGCTGTAGTATATTAAAAATTATATAAAATGTTCAAACCTAAAACCACTTACAAACGCCTCCAGTGAGTTGTTATATTTATCTCTACTCACTTTTTATATACATTTGTTTTTCTCTCCATAATAATCCTTGCATTTTCACGATATCATGGGTTTCTTCTTTATATATTTTATTAAAATAAATACGTTTGATAAAACAAGATTGCCTTTTAATATTTATTTTTAAAGGTTTAATTTGATACAATTATAATTTATTTAACTACCTTAATTTTATTTTGTATAGATGTCGTTAATTTTAAATCAACTTCTCTCCAACCTTAAATGGGCAGATGATTGTTTTATAGGATGTTATTTTTTTAAATTACACCATAAAAACAATAATTTTCATTTAATATATTATTTAATAGTTATTCATAAAATATCCGAATATTTTCTAAAACATTATCGGAATCCGAATTTCAAATATACGATCAATTTCGAATTTACATCTTTTTACTCACCGTTACAAATATCCCTCAACCCTAATAAATTATTAAATTGTTTTGGAAAATAGCTGTATATTTGAATATTCCCAGTTATATTCAAATTAAAAAAAATGATAAAAATCATTAGAATTTAGGAATTAAATATTGGGACCGGGAGAAACAGTATCATTATATATACAGCTTCACATCTGGCGACAAATAAGGTGTGTTATTGTCGAATGCTAAAGCCTAAAGGTACACCTCATTTATGCACATTTCATCAGAAACGTACAACTCCATGTTTCGTATCTAGTTACTTCCATAGCCCACATCACAAGTCACAACAGGGTGTTGGTCTAATGGTCCATTGCCAAATATCATCTTTATGAACAAAAAGACAGCATCTTTCACCTCAACAGTTAAATCTCGACGAATCATGACCAGAAATGTCGTTTTGTTTTGCAGCAGAATATAACTCATCAGCGATGGAAGTACTCACCCAGACCCAGAGCATCGGAGCGAAGAAAGAAGCAATCCCATCGTTAATCAGATCGATAGGCGGCGATCTCGTGAAGCAAAATGTGTCGGATTTCGAACTGATGGTATAATCCCGATTGTTGCATCTGAATCCCCCATTGACTAATGGTTGAAAGCTGAATAGTTGGTTTTGGTATTGACGTTAGGATATGGCAGGAGGCGAGATCGAGGCGGAAGCGTTGAGTGGTGAACTGCAGCACCGGCGTACGGCGTCGATCTCCGTCGGCATGCCAACGTCGCCGGGGGAAGGGGCCGTTGAGGATGAGCTTAAAAGAGTGGCATTCAGAGACGACGTTGTAGAGGGGGGGGTGGGGTTTGAAGGGGCTGTAGCCGCCGGTAAGTGGCCAAATCGGCCGGTGAAAAACGCGAGGGTTGAGAAACTGAAAGATGAAAGGTACAACTCTTTTAAAACGTGGTCTGGTAAACTTGAGAGGCAAATAACCACGTTGAGGGGAAAACCGCCGGGTGAACCGCCGGTTATTACCCCACGGAGTGAGAATTTGCCGGTTGAGAGGTATTTTGATGCGCTCCAAGGACCGGAGTTGGAAACACTCAAGGTATGCTGCCTTCAATAATGCTTCTCTTGTTTTTATTACTTTTAAATTTTAATAGAAAGACGTCTCTTATAAATCTTCAATAAATAAAATTAGAATTTGTTAACAATAAAACGATAGTTTAATATAAAATATTATTGAAATCTTGCTTAATATAAATAGAATAAAAAGTTTTGTTTCCAAAAGAACATTTTAAAAAATATTCTTTTTAAAAACTTTCTTACCTTAGTTTAATTATTTTTTGTTTGTAAAAATTTTGCTATTAAGAAAACATCAATTTTAAATATTTTGTATTTTTAAAAAGGTTTATCGTTTAGACAATTTTCTGGTTTTATAAAAAATATTTCTTTAGAAGTAACATTAGTAAAATAATATTTTTATTAAATTATTAAAAAACTATTTCAATATAAAAAATTAAATATATTATTAGTAATAAATTTGATTATTTAATACGAGAAAAAAGCAAGAAAAAATTTATGAAAATGAAGTTGGTGATTTCACGTGTACTTACTAGTTACTATTTTATCAAATTAAGTAATATTTGTTTGCAAACATGGTTTCTAGGAAAAAGAATTTTGATTTTGGGTGATTCATTAGGATGTAAAAAATATTTGAATCCTAAATGAATTTGAAATATCAGGAAACCAAAATATTCTAAAAATCCAATATATGAAAAAAAAATTTTGATAGTTCCTATAAAAAATTTCGAAAATTGGGATATCTAAACTATACGAAATATTTTTGTTGAAAACTACTAAATAATAAATATTAATTTAAGTTTTCAAATATTATCGGATATTTGGGATATTTTTTCTTTAAAATCCATACATTCGTAATATTTTTTAATAAACATTCAGTTATAAACTCTCATGAATGGATGTGATTTAAGTGTATATTTGATTTTTTATTATTATATTACAATTTTTGTTCTAAATATAACTTGATTTTCTTTTTAACTTGTAACAATTAATAATACAACTTTTTTGTCAGAATCTCTAAATGAAAACCAAGCAGTACGTCTGTACGTGTGTTTGTTCTTATATAAAATTTTTTTAATTTCCGAAAAGAACCAAGCAAACCGTGTTGTTTGATTTTCTATAGTTCTTTATAATTTCTACGGAAAAAAACACAAAGCAATCCGTGTGTTTGGTTTTTTTTTTATAATTTTATTTTAATTCCAAAAAAAACATAAACAAAAGTATGTGTTTGGATTTTCTTATTAAGGTTAGATATAGTAAGTTATTTGAGAAAAATAATCAAAGTATACCCGAAATTAATTATTTAAATAAAAATACAATTTGAGACATCCGCTCCTTGACAAGCGGACACTTGCCACCTCAACCACATAAACAGATCACCTAAAATCACAACTAATTCTAACTTTTGGCTAAAAACCATGTTCACATTACCATACCACCTTCAATGATGGGTTTTCTAGGGAATAATGGGTGGGTCGGGTCACTAGTGTCGTCTGTGTTCATCGACGTGTGTGGCTTTTCATCAACGCGTTTACGCAGGTGATCGAGCTTGTTAACATGTTAGAAAAAAATTACCACATCACCTATTAAGGAGAAACAAAAACTACTACTCTCACTTTAGCGGTCTGAAACCCAAAACATAACGTAACAGTTGTTTTTTATTGTTATCTTTAACAGTCATCAGAGGAGATCATTCTACCTGAGGACAAGAGCTGGCCCTTTCTCCTCCGGTACCCGATCTCCTCATTCGGTATATGTCTCGGCGTCAGCAGTCAAGCGATCATGTGGAAAAGCTTAGCATCAACAATGTCAACACAATTCCTCCACATAAGCCTCAGAGTGAACCTCATCCTATGGTGCATCTCCGTCGCCCTTTTCGCCATCGTCGCAGCCACATACCTCCTAAAGCTCATCTTCTACTTCGAAGCCGTTCGTCGTGAATACTACCACCCAATCCGAATAAACTTCTTTTTCGCCCCATGGGTCGCATTACTGTTTCTAGCCATTGGACTTCCATCAACTGTTGCAACAGATATACCTGACTCCTTATGGTATGTTTTTATGGCACCCATTTTCATCCTGGATGTCAAGATTTACGGACAATGGAAGTCGGGTGGGCAAAGGCGGTTGTCGAAGGTGGCGAATCCGGTTAACCATTTGTCCATTGTTGGGAACTTTGTTGGAGCTTTGTTGGGTGCTTCTATGGGGTTGAAAGAAGGTCCTATATTCTTCTTTGCTGTTGGAATTGCTCACTACATAGTGTTGTTTGTGACTCTTTATCAGAGGCTTCCGACGAATGAAACTTTGCCGAAAGAGCTTCATCCTGTGTTCTTTCTGTTCATTGCTGTTCCGAGTGTTGCTTCGATGGCGTGGGCTAATATCAATGGATCGTTTGATGTTGGCTCGCGAATCGCTTACTTCATCGCCATGTTCCTCTATTTCTCACTGGTATGTTAAAGATTTTAGTATTTTCAATGACGACAAATAAAACAAACGTACCCAGTAATATCCACTTATAAACGAGAGCTTTTTTAATTTATATATGGTCTAAAGTTTGTGTAGTGGTATCTAGGTTATAAATGATAGTATGCTGGTTTAGGCGGAGTCCATTGCCTCAATTAGCGGACTCTAACCTTTTTAACTTTAAATCCACCAATGTGTCAAGTGGATTCACCAAGGTCGCATGCAAACTGATCAAGACAAGTGACTGAGGTGGCTTGAAAGTGTAGAGTGGTTAACTAGAGATTTCAAATCCAAAAAGTCTGTTAGTTGAAATAACGGACTCTCTAAACTATTATGCTATCATTTCCGGCCTAAAAACCACTATATGATCCTTTAACCCTACATAAATTTAAAAAATTCTCATAAATGATAAAAAGGTTGTAAAATGTTTTGAATCTTAAAAACATTGTTGGTTGTTATTTTACAGGCCGTTCGAGTGAATTTCTTTAGAGGTTTCAAGTTCTCGTTGGCATGGTGGGCATATACGTTTCCAATGACCGGAGCCGCGATCGCCACCATCAGATACTCAAGCGAAGTTTCAAACATCGCGACTAAAATCCTAACAGTTATCCTTTCGGTTATTGCAACCCTAACGGTCTTGGGCTTGCTCATATCCACGATTGTGCACGCTTTTGTGATGAGAGATCTCTTCCCGAACGACATTGCGATTGCCATAAGTGACCGAAAGCCGACAAGTGTGCGGACGTGGTTCCACCGCAGGACCGGCAGCTCGGAGAAGGACATTGAACATTACCTTAAGTATGTGACATCAAGTGAGAAAGAAGTTGAGGTTTCTATGAAAGCAAAAGATGTTGAAAGTCAAACTTAATTGGCATGAATTGGATTGAGGTGTTGGTGATTATACAATTGAGGAACATGGCTTCCATATTCCGATGATATTGGGTGTTTAGAGTGTGATTGTGGAATATTATAAGAGAGGAATAAGAATAATAATATTGCTGAGTTGTAAGTTTTGTGATGATATATTAAGTTGTATGTTTGTATTCTATTCAATAATTAGAGTATATGCCTACGTGTTTGAAAAATAAATAAATTATATTAAATACCAAGTATTTTTTTGAGAGAATTTCTTATATCTAGAAGTACTTTTTTGTGAACCACAAGGTACTCATGTTCTTTGATTTTATTACTTTGATGCGCCGGTTCTTGCCCTCGTTTTCCGATGACCAGCGGCAGGTTGGTTACCGTCACAGCGCCGACTTCATTATGGTAGCCTCTTAGTCGCCAGTGGTGATGCTGCTATATTATCATCAATCACAACCGCCCCAAATCTAGTGTGGCTTTTATTCCTTTGATGTGGTGGTTCCTACCTCACTTTCCCAGATGATTGTTGACAATTTAGTTGCCGTCACAGCACCAACCATGCCATGGTAGTCTTTTAGTCGGCCATGGTGATGCTGCTATATTATAATCGGTTTTGGTTTGGCGATCGCGTTGCCGACATGGTGGGTGGTGGTGGATGTTGTACATAAACACCGTCATGGCTGCATGTTAGATTTGGTGTAAATGGTGGCGATATGGTTGTGGCCACGCCTTCTTTGTGGCGGTGGTTTGGGTGCGGCAGCGTTGTTCTCACTACGGCGCGTGTTGGTGGTTGTACTATAAGTATCTGTGATGATTTTGTTGGAGATGGATATTGCGACAACAACCCTTTGCTTTCTCGATTCACACAACATTGATGTCTGGGTGTTGGTTGTACTCCATCACCGATGTCGCGGCACATACATGGCATTGATGTGACTATGGTAAGGCTGTATGGTTGTGTTGGTTCGCGAGTAGATGCCAACCTGTTTGATCTCGGTACCTTGGTTCACCTTTTTTTTCCTTTTATTGTTGTCGTTGATGATGGTGAGGCAACGTGCCTGAGACAATTCTGGAAGACGTAAACCTTAGTTTGTTTTATTTCACAAATAATCTTGATTGGAGTTAGGGTATCTTTCTATACATACATATATGTATATGGAGAGAGATAAAGACAATAGAATGTCTTAATAACATAAATGAGTGTTTGTATAACCTAATTCTTTTTAAAGTTTGCTTGTGTTTATTGCTCCTGTCTTTCATGTTGGATTAATCAGGTGGGCGCCAAGATCTGATAGCCATTGATGACGGAAAAGATGATATTTTCCTTTTATGGTGCGGGAAACATGACGTTCGGGGCCACAATGGATTAGTATATGTGAATATAATAACCACCTTTAGTCATAAAAGTTAGGGTAAATTAATAACATGACCATTTGTCCGAATCGAATTACTAAAATAACGAGTCAAAAATGAAGTTTATTAAATAAAACAAGCAATCATATCGCTTCACGTGTTCATTTCTCGCTGACGTGACGAGGGATTATGGGAATCCCTCGCCCAAAATTACGAAAATACCCCCCTTGCCCATAATTATATATATATATATATATATATATATATATATATATATATATATATTATATATATATAATATATATATATATATATATGTGTGTGTGTGTGTGTGTAACCAAAAAAAATCTGTATTTTTAAATATTTATTGTTTTTAAATACATCAAAATTAATTTAATTTAATTTTCACCTATATAATTTAATGTTTACCCTTAACAAAGTTACAAATCTTACATTCTTCTCATCCTTCTTGTTATTTTCTTCTTAAAATTTTGTCAAATAAAAAAATGTCAGTTAATATCATACTATACAGTGATGGTAAATGTGATTTTGTAAACGGTGTTGAAAAGTATCTACCATTATAAGGTAAATGTGTGGTAAACGACATTGATAGATACTCTTCAACATCATTTATAAAATGTCATTTACCACCACTGTATAATATGATATTAACTAACATTTCTTGATTTGAAAGAATTTTAAGAAAAAAGTAACAAGGTTGAGAAGAATATGAGATTTGATAACTTTATTAAGGGTAAACATTGTATGATATAGGTGAAAATAAAATTAAACTAAAATTTTAAGCATTTAAAAAACAATAAATAATTAAAAATACGGACTTTTTTGGTAAAAAATACGGACTTTATGGGCGATGGGGGCATTTTCGTAATTTTGGGCGATGGATTCCCATAATCCCTCGCTGAGTCGGCGAGGGATGTACACGTGGGCGATGGATTCTTATAATCCTTCGCTGGCACGCTTTTTTGGGCGAGAGATACCCATAATCCTATGTTACGTCAGCGAGAGATAGACACGTAGAGCGATAGGATTGACTGTTTTATTTAATAAACTTTATTTTTGACCGGTTATTTTAGTTATTTTATTTGGTCAAATAGTCATTTTTGTAATTTTCCGTAAAAATTATTCACATAGTTTCACACAAATTCAATTTAAAAAAGTTTCATTTATACTAAACTACACAGACAAAAGATAAATGTATCTATCATGAGGTATTATAATAATGGTAAGAACTGAGTATCAATTCATGTACACACATAGCCCACTTAACAATATCTATAATCAACTATCAAATTAGCTTTGATTTAGAGAAATTGATGAGTTTGTTAAAGTGATCGTTTTTAAATGTTTATAAAAAATCAATTTTAAATTTTTCAAAACAATAATTTAAAATAAAATAAGAAGTAAACAAATCATTGAGACTTTTGATGATTTTCAGTGAAAGAAGGCTATCATCCGAATTTAGGCTTGCAGGACCGTTAAGGGTACTTGCTTACAACACAACAACACAAAGAGAAGAGTGTGCAACAACACTTGACAGTTCAAATGGGAAACTAGAAAACTAATTTTTGTGAGAACTAAGAAACACAAGTGTATAGGAGACAGAAGAAGAACAACACAAGTAGTTGGTTTTCAAGGTTGATGTATATTGCTCTCTAGTTTCTTACAAGTGCTTACAAAGCAATAGATAATAAGATATAAGGACCAGAGATACTTATACTACAACCTACAGCCGACCATACTTTGAAGGCCAGCTGGATACATGATCTAGACAACAAAATCAATGTAGAGTCAAAAGGCAGATTGCGTTTTGACTAGTGACTATGATATGCCATAGCTCCCATCCTAATATATTACAAAAAGGATATAGTACATAAAGTGGAAAGTCACAAACTCAAGATCTCAATGTACAGTTACCAAAAGCATGGACCTTTCACCAACTTATGTAAAGTTGATGTCTTATTAGACTTGCAGCGGAAAGGGGTCCAGCTTTATGTAAAAGGTACATCAGATAAAGCATGTGTTCAAAAAGTCTTCGGAAGAAATCTGTCTTCTAGTGTTGGCTTCGGAAGACTTTGTCATTGAAGCTTCGAAAGATTTCATCTTTGGCTTCGGAAGATATTGGTCTTGGATTCGGAAGATTTCACACATAGAATATTTTCTGATGCTCGTGTGAAACTTCCAAAGCATTCCATTTCAGTACATTTATGCCTGCATGCAGGAGAGACTTTGGGTGTTTAGGTTGCATCAGCCTTATATTTAACCTTACAAACTCCCCTTAGGCCGATGCTACCAAAACACTTTGAAGACTTCGGATATTTACAATCCTCATCATGATGATAACCATCCCTTTCTTCATAAGAAGATCAGGATCACTCAGACTCTCAAAGTGTCTTCTCATGTCAAAGAGATCATACAAAGGCAGATTGAACATGTATTGCCATGTATAGACATTTTCAACACCTTGATCTCTGATGACATGCCATCTTTTTGGATTTGTAGTGTATGTCTAGGACAAGATGGGTCTTCCTGATGCTAGAGGAGCTATTTGAATTGGAGTTGATGGAGCATCCTCAGGATGTTTTGACATCCTGAGGTTTGGAGATGGATGCTTCTTTCTTTTTCTTCTTTGGCTTTGGTCTGGAACCCATCCTTTTTCTCCTCTTTGAACCTTTTAACTAAGATGAATGGCCTACAGCACCTGATTGATCTTCTTTGTCTTTCTCAGTTGGGTCTTCCTCTCTCACAGGTTCAGACTGAGAGGGGACAGAACCCTGCTGTGGATTAGAAGTGGAAGCTTGCTGAGGCTCAATAGGAGATTCAAGTTGTGTTGTCTCAAATGGTCCAACCTTAATCTCCACTTCTTGAGGGATCTGACTTGGTGGGGAGTGTAAGTCAACAAATTCATCTCTTTGATTCTTCTGCTTGATCACCATGATGTGCTCATCCATGGTGGACAGAGACATAGGACCAAGTCTCCTTCTGGAGAATCCATACAACTTCAAGAAGCTTATCATCCTCTGCCTATTAGCAGACTTTTTCATGCTTTTCTGGATGATGACTCTTGATTTTACAGCTTCTTCCCTTAACTTCCTCTTTATGATCTTTCTTTCTTTGACTATCTTAATTTCAAGTTGTTTGAGGTACTCAAACTCAATGTAATCAAAGGGTAAGGGAAGAAGTGCATCAGCCTGATAGAGGCATGTGGCACTCAGGTTGTTGATCATGTTGATCCTATCCTTTTTTTTCTACCTGAGGTTCTTGTGGAACCACATCCTCTTGTACATGACTTTCTTGAACTGGGGAGAAAGTAGGCACATGCTTGTAGAGTCTTTTCTGTCTTCTTTCTTCTTTGATTTGAAAAAGTAATTTTGCATCCTCTTCCTCCTTTCTTTCCTTTGACAATTCCATGTCAGCCAGTTTATTTAACTCATCTAAGGGGAGGGAGATGATATTGTCAATGTCATAGTTCCTAGTCTACAAGTAATTGATCCAGACTGCCCTCAACTCATCATCTTGAGTGTTTGGCCTAGGGGCAGCCTTGATAGCAGCTTCCATGAGTCTTGCAGACCAAGTAGAGGAACTTTATCCCCTTAGCTTCCTTTTCCTCTCTCTCTCTCTCCTCTTCCTCAATCTCCTCAGAAGTCATTTTTCTTTTCCCTTTGTCACTCACAGGTCTTTGTGACTCAGGGTGGAGAGAGCTTTAGCCTTCATTGCTTGGTGTAGCTTCCAAGCTTAAGCTAGAGAGAGGTTGAGATGCACCTTCACCAGTAGGCGTCTTATCAAGGGAATGAACCTTTGCAGCAGTTGATGGTGAGTGTTAGGATCTAGTATATGAACGAAATACCAACTGATTAACGTGTAACCAAACCAATAATGCGGAATCCTATTTGATTGGCGATCCAATCAGTGAGAACGCACGTAGAAACAATTATGTATTGAATCTAACGTCAAGAATCGATTAGGAATCGATCTACTGTGATCTATGAACTTGGAGTACGAACTTAGAGGCTTCTGGACGGCTAGGGTGCGTCTAGAGTCGAAGTGTATTCAATGCTTTTGTTTTTCCACGAATTAAGTGGTATTTATAGGTTAGGGTTGCTCATTCGGGCGACTGAACCATTAACATGGTTCAGTCGTGCGATTGAGTCATACGGTTGGTCCATTCGCATGACTGAGTGTTCAGTCGTGCGACTGAGTCAGTCGCATGAAGTTGTTCAGGCGTATGGACTATTTAGGTGCATGGACACTCAGTCAGATGACCATTCGGACGCATGACCACTGTTGGGGCGCATGGTCCAGTCGGACGCATGAGAACTTCACTTAATCAAGTTTGAATGTATTCATTATTATAACATTATGTATACCAATTCAAACAATCACAAACCTATACAATCTAGTCAGTATGCATCACACAACTCATTAATGAAATGTTAAACATTATAAAGCACAACCAGATTTTCTCATTTCATTAAACATGTCAGGATCAATGATCACAAGTTTGATGTAATAGAGCGTAACGCAGCGGAAAAAGAACAAGAATTAGACAAATTGTAGCAAGAATTTGATACTCGTATGCATTAAGAACAAATACGGTTATAACGAGAGAATATATTTCTGTAACAAGGAATGTTTCTATAATATCGAATATTTCTAATCAAATCATTCTACTTATTACAATAGGTTGACACTCCTTATATAGAGTGCAATCGTTGCTGTTATCACGGGAAAGTGACAACTGGCAGATCTATTACAAAAATAACTAACTCTTAACAAACTACTGAAATGTTCACAACTACTGAGAACATATCAGAGTGTTAAGTACAAAATATGAAAATACTGATAAGAAACTACTGAAACTACAACGACTGAAGAACAAGCTCTTCAGTCGTTTTATAAAACTACTGAAAAACATAAAACTACTGATGAGTACAACAACTGAAGAAGTATTCTTCAGCTTTGTGTCAAACTACTGAACAGATAAAACATAAAACTACTGAAAGGTAAACCGTCACAACTACTGAAGAAGACCTCTTCAGCTATTGTGACAACGTCTGATACTTTGGTCTTCAGCACTTGTGTCTTCAGACTTTGTCTTCAGCACTTGTGTCTTCAGACTTTGTCTTCAGCACTTGTCTTCAGACTTTGTCTTCAGCACTTGTCTTCAGACTTTGTCTTCAGCACTTGTCTTCAGACTTTGTCTTCAGCACTTGTCTTCAGACTTTGTCTTCAGCACTTGTCTTCAGACTTTGTCTTCAGCACTTGTCTTTAGACTTTGTCTTCAGCACTTGTGTTCAGACTTTGTAATCAGCTGTTGTCTTCAGTTGTTGTGGTCTTCAGTAGTTGTTGTGACGTCTGTGGGACTTAAAGGTTTTTCTGATCCGGCTCATTGGTTCTTTTGGTCCAACAAACTCCCCCTGAACCAATGTAGCCAAAACCTTTAACTTTATTGAGGTCCCACTTATTGTTGGCAGAATGGTTGGTCTATTTCCTTCTTGATCAGTTGAGAAGATGACCCATATAAGCATTGGCCTGGGAATGAGTCTCTGATGATTTGGTTGGCAATGTATGGATGGGAGCTCTGTATTGGGGAATTGAACACTGAGCTGTTCCCCTATTCATGAGACTCACTTCCCATGTATAAGCCTGTAGGATTCTCTGGTGTATGCTCTGAGAACATAATTTGTTCTTCCATGGTCAGGTTCTCAGCTTCACCATCAAACAATCCTTCACGCCCATACAGCTCTGAGATGTACTTGGCCTGTTTGCCATTTTTTAGCTCAACTGTTGTAATCTGTGTATGCAAACTCATCAGGATGAGTCCCTTCAAGTAACAGACTGAGCTCATTTTGTTTGAAGTTCTCAAGCCTCTTATAGACTAACCCCTTTCTAATAACTCTGTTCTCTAACATCTTTTGGGGTGGCTGTTTAGTCTCATAGGCCTTCTCGAAATCTTCTACAATCTCCCAGGGTGTTACTACAAGGACCACTGTGATCTCTTCATCTACGATCCTTTTTACTTGGCCCTTGTATCTCGAAGGAATGTCTTTCTTTACAATCCTGTGAGCCACCCTAGGATCAGGCCATACTCTCACCTTTTCCTTCTGACATTGAAATGTGTTGGCAAGGGTGTACAACCTCAGAGCTTCTTTCTTCATACTAATTATTGATGAAGAAGCAACATAAGTTTTGTCGATGCTTTTCAACATCATCGTCATGAAGCCTTTGCTGCTGCTCTTCTTCAATCTTTACTCTCACAGTTTCCATCTGTGAGGTGGGAGTGATGGGCATGGGTTTGGCTTTAGGCAATGTTAGGACTGCAAACAGAGGCAGCCTATCTTCTTCAATCATCTCTTCTTCTTCTAGCCTTAACACCCTTCTCTTCTTCTTCTTGGGTGCATCATCGGCTGTTGGTTTAGAGGGTAAGGGAGTTGGTTTTGTGGGTTATGGTTGTGGTTGTTTTGGAGAGGGAATGTTGACAGGCTGAGTTAGCATTTTAGAGGTGAGTGTGGCTTTTGAGTGTTTGGCTAGCTCAGTCCTGCTCCCTGCTCCTGCTTCATTTAAAGCTTCGACTACTAAACCCTTAGTGTATGCTTCAGACGAACAGATCTTGGAGGTTATGGCCAAGATACTGTCCCTGGTCCATGATTTAATCTCGATCAATGATCTCCAAGATATTTTGCAATGAATCTGATCATGATCTCTAGTCTCTCTCTTTCTAATGCATCATAACTTGCCCATCTTGAGTTAATTTCTTCAACTTCAAGTCTCCTGATCTCTGAGTCAAGCTGTGCAGTATCGAACCCTTGTCTATATAGTTGATCAATAATGGCATCCATTGATTTACTATGTGTAGCATCTGCCATTTTGATCATCTCATCGAGTTGGAGTTCTTTCTCTTTTCTTCACCCTTCCTCTTCTTATATGTGACATGAAAGTCTTTGTGACTTTCACCCACTTGATCATTTTCGGTTCTGACTTTCACCCACTTGATCATTTTCGGTTCCTTTCACAGACTCCTCTTCCTTCTCAGTTTCCTTTTCTTTCAGTTTGCTCTTCCTCTTTGCTTTCACTGACTAACTCTCCCCCTTTTGGTTGCATTGGTTGCAAGGGTTTGAGTAGCAGAAAGCCTGGTGCTCACAATCTCTTCCACCAGGGGTTGTATGATTGAGGGAAGCCTCTCATCCATGGTTTTGATCGCAATGTCTGTGATCATTGGGGTGATGAGAGGTAGGGATTGCTGAAAGATAGTAGCTGTTTGCTTAAAGGGGTTCTGTCCCTGAGAAGCAGTGCCAGAAATAGAGGCTGGTGGCTCGGAAGTTTAGAGTGGCTGAGTGTGTGGGAGACCTTCAGGTGAAGGTGCCATCTGTGAGTTTATTGTGGGGGCAGATGGACTTGCTTGTTGAGAGAATTGGTCAAGTAGTCTTTGTAGTCTACTGACTTCTTCCTCAAGAATTGTGTTCTGGCCAGAACATCATAAAAGAACCCAGGTCATCATCAGCATATGCTGAATCACCTGACCTCTGCTTGTAGCAGGATGTACATGCACTGGGTGTAGACCAGTTTTAGCATGTGCCCTTTTTCTTGGAACTGGGGACTTCCAGCCTTAGGACTATGTCCTTCATCAGCTGTTGCCTCTAATGAGGTCTTAGCTATGTTACCAGCCTCATTCTGATCATGTGCTGATTCAGAAGAGGTGGCAGCCTCACTAGATGTTCTAATCTCCATATCCACACCAGGAGATAGAACCTGTAAACCCTGGTGCTGTGGGTTGTCAGAAGCATGATGATCCTCGTCCTCAATAGCTGTGGTTCTCCCCTTTGTTGGTGGTTGGGGAGGAGGAGAGGCATGCAGCTGAGTCAGCACGTTTGCAATGATAATGGTTGGACTTTGGGGGGCGGTTGCATGGGGAGATGGGGTAAAAGCAGTGTGCACCTGGGGAGAATGGTGCTCTTCAATGGCAATCTCCTCAAATGAGGAAGATCCCAGATTTGTGGGTACCCTATCTGTGGTTGCTGCAGGCTCCTTTTGAGAGGAATCCTGAGCAGCTGTGGCTGGGAGAGTCTCTGATACTGCTGGGGGGTTTAAGCCAGCATTATATCTTGCCTTGGTGGTACAGGAGCATCTTCAGGGGACTCATCTCCCTGAATAGTTGTTTCAGGGCGTTTTGTTTTTGGTTTGGTGGGGACTCTGGATTTTGAGGTGGTGGCTGTGGGTTCCAGCTGCGTGGGTTTTCGCAGCTTGGCAGCCATTTTCAGTGATTGGTCAGAGTTGTGCCGGGAGTATACTTCCGGCAGTACAGCCATAGCAGGGACCCCAGGCCAACAAGTCCCTCAGCTTGAAGCTGGTTTTCAATTATGGCCATTATGAACCGAGGATATAATATCCAACGATTAGCAGTTTGTTTTTGGGCCATATCCTTGAGCTCTAAAATAGTATTTCAGAAAAATTTAAAGGTTGTTGCTCAAGGATGGAGTACATTACCTGTTGCCACCTTGTGGACATTTGATCCCATGATGAAGTCTTGGAGGCAAGGCATACATTTACCATATGAAATATGAGACGTTCGGCATCCGGGAAATGTTTCTTCAGTATGGTAGATGCACTCAGGTTACCCTGGTATCCATGGTGGGCAAATGATTGATCTGTTGTGCCCTTTGGATAACCAGTTGGGAAAGTGGCATCATCCAGATTAAGGGTTTGGCGAAGAGTGTCTGGAGTAATGACCACTTTTTGGCCATGGACAAACGATTGAAGAGACTCTGTGTCATTCTCCTCAGAGACCAGAGTTACGTTTGTCCAGAATTGGTTAAGGGATTCGGCATATATGGTGGGATTTACCAGAAAAGCCGTTTTGTAGGGTGACTGAACCATTA
This sequence comes from Flaveria trinervia, assembly GCA_025506515.1. Lineage (NCBI taxonomy): Eukaryota > Viridiplantae > Streptophyta > Magnoliopsida > Asterales > Asteraceae > Flaveria > Flaveria trinervia. Next base: position 50,808 of record JACCIX010000988.1, read on the forward strand.
AATCAATGGCGTTGTGAAACTTGGTCCAGTATGGCGATTTGGTGAGATGTGCGACACAGTTGTGTCGTGATTTTAGTTGCATGGTCGCCATTGATGAAGAGAGGGTAGAGAGTTTTTGAACGTTAGTTTGAGAAGAGAAGATAAAAACTCTGAAGGTGGGATAAGGTATTTAAAGGGTCGGGTTAGAAAACAACTGAAGGTTTAGGTGTGAGTCATCAGTTGTTGAAACTACTGATGACGTGGTATTAACTTTCAGAGGTTTGAAAAGGCTGACCGTATTGGTGTGATCAGCAGTTGTTATAAGACAACTGAAGACTTGGTTTTAACCGTTAGACGTTGAAACAGCTGAAGTCTCTGATTTAGTCATCAGTAGTTATATAAACTACCGAAGACAGTTTTGACTTCAGGTGATGAAACAACTGAAGACTTGGTATTAGTCATCAATAGTTGTGAAACTACTAAAGACAGTGGTTTTGTCAGCAGTTGTTGTAAACAGCTGAAGACTTGGTGTTAGTCTTCAGTAGTTGTAAACTACTGAAGACATAGTTTTGGCTTCAGTTGTTTTAATGAAACAGCAGTTGTAGAAACAACTGAAGAGTAATTACTCATCAGCTGTTGTCGTCAATTCATAGCTTTTCAGCTGTTTCACACTGTCCTCAACACTTACTCATCAGACTTTTCATCTGCTTTTCAGGTGTTTCATAGGACATCAGTAATCTGCATTTCTGACATCAGTAGTTGTAGCTGCATCAACTGTTGTGACTACATCAGCTGTTGTAGCTACATCAGCTGTTTTAACAGATAACGTACTTCAGTACTGGTGAGGTATGTAGCCTTCAGTAGTTATAAAAACTACTGAGGGTAAAAAAAAACTCATCAGTACTTATATGTGACAATAATGAACTAATGATCATCGGTACTTGTGAGCTGAGATCATCAGTAGTTGTCACTTATTCTAGCTGCAGCATACCAAGCCTTAACACCAGGTTGTGGAAAGTTGAACTATCCAAAGGCTTAGTAAAAATGTCTGCAAGCTCATCAGCACTAGGAACAAATTTTGGATCAATCAGACCTTTTTCAAAACAATCTCTAATAAAATGGTGTCTGATTTCAATATGTTTAGTCCTAGAGTGCTGGACAGGATTCTTGACAATACAAAGAGCTGTCCGTTAACAATGGGGTCTTAGTCTCTGTTATGCCATAATCCAATAATTGGTTTTGAAGCCAGAGTACCTGAGATGTACAGCTTGCAGCGGCAATGTACTCTGCTTCAGCAGTTGATGTAGCAACTGAGGTCTGTTTCTTGCTCTGCCAAGAAATCAAGCAGTTGCCTAGGAATTGACATCCACCAGAAGTTGATTTCCTGGTCAACTTGCACCCTACATAGTCACTGTCAGAAAAAGCAACTAATTTACCAGAATGTCTAGTAGAATACCATAAACCTAGAAATGGAGTGCCTTACAGATATCTAAAGATCCTCTTGAGTGCAATCAAATGAGACTCCTTAGGTGCAGCCTGAAATCTAGCACAAACACATGTAGCAAACATAATATCTGGTCTAGAAGTTGTTAAATACATCAAGGACCCAATCATACATCTGTAAAGTGTTTCATCAACCACTTTACCTTTCTGATCTGTATCCAGTTGTGTGGTGCTGCACATGGGGGTAGAACAGGGCTTACAGTTTTGTAAATCAAACTTTTCCAAAAGATCTTTTGTGTATTTGGACTGATGAATGAAAATTCCATCAGCCTTTTGTTTGATTTGCAAACCCAGAAAGAACTGTAATTCTCCCATGGCACTCATTTCAAACTTCTGTTGCATCAACTTTGTAAAGGCATCACACAACTGTGGATCAGAGGATGCAAAAATAATATCATCTACATAAATTTGAACAAGTAGATTATGCTGCCCAACTTTCTTAATGAATAAAGTCTTATCTATGGAGCCTCTAGTGAAATTATTTTCCAGAAGAAAGTTTGATAATGTCTCATACCAGGCTCTAGGAGCTTGTTTCAACCCATAAAGAGCCTTATCAAGCTTATACACCCAATTAGGATGTTTATTGTCCTCAAAGCCTGGTGGTTGACATACATAAACCTCTTCTTTAATTTTCCCATACAAAAATGCACTTTTGACATCCATTTGAAAAACTTTAAGGTTTTGATAAGCAACATAAGCTAAAAACAATCGAATTGCTTCCAGTCTAGCTACAGGGGCAACTGTTTCATCATAATCAATACCTTCTTCTTGTGCAAACCCCTGAACAACCAGTCTGGCCTTGTTCTTAACAATAAGTCCATTTTCATCAGTTTTGTTCCTAAACACCGATTTGGTGCCTATTGCACACTTACCTGGAGGTAGAGGAACCAGTTCCCACACTTGCTGTTTCTTGAACTGAAGAAGCTCAAGCTGCATGGCATCAACCCATCCATTGTCCTTTAAAGCAATGTGATAATTCTTTGGCTCTTGCTGACTGATGAAGAGAGCATAGAAGCAGAAATTTGACAATTGACTTCTTGTTGATACGCCAGCAGTGATATCACTAATGATTTGAGACATAGGGTGATTCTTCAGATCTTGATACACAATGAGATCTGTGCAAGTGTTTGTAGCAGGCTCAGCAGCAACAGATGGTGATGGTGAATCATTTCCTTGAAACCAATCAGTGGATGGTAATTCAAAGGAAGTTGAATTTGAAGAAATCTCATCAGCATTTGTTGTGGATGGTGCTACTGGAGCTACAGGACCATCAGGTCTAGCTGAATCAGGCAGTTGATCACTAAACCTAAAGAGGTGAGTACTGCTATCATCATCATCATCAGCACCAGCAGAACCACCAGGTGGTGAACTGTTGACAGGAGCAACATCAGGAGTTTGATAAGGAACATATTGCGGTATGTCCAAATCAAATATCTCCACAGGCTTTGTGGAATCTTGTCCTTTGGAGATTCATTAAAATTAACATGTAGAGTCTCTTCAACCATCTTTTTTCTACAGTTGAAGACTCTGTATGCTTTGCAAGTTGATGAATAACCAACAAAGTACCCTGCATCCACCTTAGGATCAAATTTTTGGAGTTGATCCCGTGTGTTGAGAATGAAACAAGGACACCCAAATGCTCTGAAGATGAAATTAGAGGGGCCAAATGATGAAGAACTTCATATGGAGTCTTCATCAACCTCTGATTTACTAGAACTCTATTCTGTACATAGCAAGCTATATTGACAGCTTCAGCCCAAAAAGTTATTGGCAGTCCAGAATCAGCCAACATGAACCTTGCAGCTTCAATAAGGGTCCTGTTCTTTCTCTCCACTACTCCATTTTGTTCAGGAGTTCTTGGAATGCTAAACTGCCTCTTGATTCCCTTTGAGAGGTAGAACTCATCAAGTGTATTGTTTCTGAATTCTGTTCCATTATCACTTCTAATACACTTGACTGAGAGAGAATACTGCTTCTCAACGTGTAACACAAAGTTCATAATGGACTGCGCAGCCTCATCCTTTGAATGCAAGAAGAAAGTCCATACAAATCTGGAGTAATTATCCACAATTACCAGACAGTATTTCTTCTTAGCCATACTCATCACTCTCACAGGACCAAAGAGATCCATGTGAAGAAGCTGTAAGCAGGCAGTGGACTTAGGTTCTTCTATGGAGGGAAATGAAGCTTTGTGCTGTTTTCCTTTTAAACAAGCAGTGCAGTTATCTTCACACTTGAACTCCTTCATAGGCAGTCCCCTTACTAAACCATGGTTTATCAGCTGATTTATGTTTTTGAGATTAACATGACCCAACCTTATATGCTATAGAATAGATTCTTGAGGGGAAGCCTTGGAAAATAGGCAAGGATGGCCTTTGAGATCTATTTTCTTGGAAAGATCTAAGGCATACACTCTTCCTTTCCTGTTGGCCTTTAGGAGAGTGTGTTCATCCAACACCTTATCAATCAAACTTAGAACTTTGGATGATAGAATCCGACAGTTCTGACTGGTGAAAAGAGCAACATGACCTTTGTCACACATTTGACTAGCACTCAAGAGGTTGTACTTGAGATTTTCCACATGGTTAACATCATCAAACTTTATTTCCCCATTAGAAACAAAGCCTTTGCCGATGATGTAACCCTTTGCATCATTGCCAAATGACACAAACCCCTTCCTTCCTTGAGAGTAGTCATTAAGAAGTGATCTGTTTCCTGTCATATGCATGGATCCTCCACTGTCTACATACCAGATGCCTCTGAGGTATGTTGAAGAACCCTGCAAAATACAACAAGTTAGTTAGATTTTGAGACCCAAACCTTTTTGGTTTTGGGCCTGTTCTCATCAACATATGGTAAACAAACATGTTTGTTGGAAATAACAGCTTGAGAGGAAGAAACTGGTGAAGAAAAGGAATCCTTTGGCTTGGACCTCCTTTTCTGTGGTTTCAACATAGGAACATCTAATTGGTTAACTCTTCCCAATAGATGTTGAACCATCATAACCAGCTGTGTCTGATTTTGTGATAAGGCTTTCAGCTCTTCAGACACATTGGCATTGGAGTTTGATAAGTTCCTATGTTGCACCTTCTTCTTTTGAGCAATCTCAGCTGTTACCTGTTTAACCCCTTCCTTTTTGGATTTCTTTTTGGACTTAAGGGTTACAGGATTTGATGTTGCTGGTACAAATGTGGCTTCAAACTCAGTTTTCATTTTAACCATTTTCTCTTTACTTTCCTCTTTATGTTTGAGTTTGGATCCCCTTTTGTACCAACAATCATCTGTAAGATGATTGAACAAACCACATACTTCACATGGTTTCTTCTTCATCTTATGTTGATCATCAACTAAAGAGAATGAAACTACTGAAGACTTGCTCTTCAGTACTTTGGAAGCATTATTTGCTTTCTTGACTTCCTCTTTAGTAGTCTTCAAACTCTTTCTACTGACAGTTTTCTTCTCTTCAGTGCTGACAGTAATTGGAGTTTGAACTTCAGGTGTTAAATCTTGCTCTCCTGTCCTTTCAGGACTTCCAGAAATAGCTCCTAAGTTGATCATCTCTTTGATCATGTGAGTGTCAGCAGTGGAACCATCAACATCAGTTGATGGGTTCTGAGAGGGCTTAGTGCTGACTTTAACTTTTGATGATGCTCTATCAAAAAGTGAATCACATGATGAGGTGGATTGGTTATTACTTTCTCCATCAGATTTCACTTCTGCTCTTGAAGCAAAATCTGTAGGAGGAGTAGTGTGATTATAACCAATACCAAACTTCACATTGGAAGAAGATTGCTTACTAAGAAGCATTTCAAAACCTTTGCATGATTGTACCCATCGATCACACTCTACCTGGGTGACTACAAGGGTTTCTTTGAGACTTCTCTGGTCTTCCAGAATAACCTCTAGCTTGCCTTTTCATCATTTAATTGGCATTTAAGCTTATAAATCTCATTATTTTTACTATTAAGAGCAGACTCAAACTCAGCTTTTCTTTTGGAAATGGTTTTCTCAAACTCAAGTTTTTGATTTATTAATGCTACATTTGCCTCTCTAATGGAGACAAAGGCAACAATGCATGATTCAGAACATAACTTGGCTTTAGCCTCTAAAGATACCTGAGTTACTTGTGAAGATGATGCATTTGAGCAGGAACCCTCAGTAGACTCCAGGGCCATGAGAGCCAGATTCCCAAAAGGACTGTCACCACTATGTTGACCAGCACCTGTGAACAGTTGTTCATGACCAGACATGTCATCCGGTAAACTGCTCCAGTCAATAACTCCAGGGGTGAAGAAGTTGTGTTGTTGAGGTTGAGGAGGTTGATGAGATTGAGATGGTTGAGGTTCTGGTAGTGCATGAGGTTGTGGTACTATAGGAACTTGAACTTGATTTGTCTGTGGCATGTAATAACAAGGGTAAGGATATGACATTTGACCCTGAGGAACAAAATATGCAGGAGATTGTGGTTGAGAATGATGACTAGAATTGACAGGATGTTGCCCTCTGTGTTGTTGACTATTGCCAGGGAAAGTCACAAAAGGTGCAGAGGAATTAGATCCAGATGATCTGCATTCTCTAGCAAAGTGTCCAAGCCTGTGGCATTTGTGACACTTCAACTTACTCTTGTCAAAACCAACTTTGGTTTTGCCAGAGAGTCCTGGGAACTTTCTTCCAGTTCTTTTGTAGAACTTCTGAGATCTGATATTTATCAAGGCCATTTGGCTCAAAATATCCATCTCTTCTAGGTCATCATCAGCAATCCCCTTGAGATCATCCATGATGAAGCATAGATTGTCATTATTACACCCAGTAAACTGACTATCAACACTCACAAACGCAGAATCAGAAGTGTTTGAGGAGAAATCAATATGCTCATCATACTGGAATTCAGATGAAGCATATTCTAACTCATGACCAACCAAGGCAGTGTTGCCTGGTACAAAGTCTTCAGTGAGCTTTCCAGATGAAGACATTTTTCGTTTCTGTTCTATCTCTCTCTCAAATGTGAGCAATTTCCCATGGAGTTGGGTGAGAGATAGTTTGTCCAAATTTGCACTAGAGCGTAGGACAATAGTATATGTGTCCCATCTCTCAGGAAGTGATCTGAGAAATCTGTTATTCATCTGGATATTGGTGTACTCAAGTTTGACCATCTTTAATTCAGAGATCAAACAAAAGAACCGCTCAAACTGTTGAGTCAGTGTCTCACCCTTTCTATGAGAGAATGTCTCGTATTGTTGGGCAAGGATTTCTCTATTATTTGCCAAGACCTCATCTGTTCCTCCAAATTGTTCTTTCAAGGCATTCCAGAGGTCATGGGCAGTTTCATGATGCATTAGCCCAGAATATATTTCATTGGGCAGTGCCATGGCCAGAATTCCATGGGCTTTTGCATCAATCTCAAACAACTTCTTATCCTCATCTGAGTATTGCTCCCTCCTCTTCGGAACCATTTGATTGGTTTTCGGGTTATTCACTATAGGCTTGTGTGGACCATGTACCACTGATGTCCAACAACCTGCGCTGTTAACAGACAGGTGATGGAGCATTCGTCGTTGCCATATGTTATACTCATTCCTAACCAGCATTGGAGGCTTGGTTGAGGAACCAGTATTGTGAGGATCATTGGAAGGAGTAGTCATTTTCAGTCCAAATACATTTAATTCAAGCTTTTAAAAGTTTTTACATAGACCACAACAGACTCAATGAAAACCAAGAGAAAATCTCAGGATGAATGACCAAAAACACAGAAAATTCAATCTCTATAACCGTTTCTTGCAAAAAAATGCTAATTCAATCAAACTTGGATCTTGAATAGCAGTTTTAGTGATCAATTATTAGATCGATCAATGATTAACCTGCTCTGATACCATTTGTCAAGATCAGTGATCACAAGTTTGATGTAATAGAGCGTAACGCAGCGGAATAAGAACAAGAATTAGACAAATTGTAGCAAGAATTTGATACTCGTATGCATTAAGAACAAATACGGTTATAACGAGAGAATATATTTCTGTAACAAGGAATGTTTCTATAATATCGAATATTTCTGATCAAATCATTCTACTTATTACAATAGGTTGACACTCCTTATATAGAGTGCAATCGCTGTTGTTATCACGGGAAAGTGACAACTGGCAGATCTATTACAAAAATAACTAACTCTTAACAAACTACTGAAATGTTGACAACTACTGAGAACATATCAGAGTGTTAAGTACAAAATATGAAACTACTGATAAGAAACTACTGAAACTACAACGACTGAAGAACAAGCTCTTCAGTTGTTTTACAAAATTACTAAAAAACATAAAACTACTGATGAGTACAACAACTGAAGAAGTATTCTTCAGCTGTTGTGTCAAACTACTGAACAGATAAAACCTAAAACTACTGAAAGGTAAACCGTCACAACTACTGAAGAAGACCTCTTCAGCTGTTGTGATAACATCTGATACTTTGGTCTTCAGCACTTGTGTCTTCAGACTTTGTCTTCAGCACTTGTGTCTTCAGACTTTGTCTTCAGCACTTGTCTTCAGACTTTGTCTTCAGCACTTGTCTTCAGACTTTGTCTTCAGCACTTGTCTTCAGACTTTGTCTTCAGCACTTGTGTTCAGACTTTGTAATCAGCTGTTGTCTTCAACTGTTGTGGTCTTCAGTAGTTTTTGTGACGTCTGTGGGACTTAAAGGTTTTTTTGATCCGGCTCATTGGTTCTTTTGGTCCAACAAAACACCCAATCATTACATAAGTGTAAGACATTCAAGACATATTACATTAAGATCCGAATCTATGTACATATGTATCAACAAACTCCCCCTTGGACCTAGATCTATCTATTGTCTTACATCTTTCATCACCTCTTCATACTTCTTGTACTTCTCTTCTCTTGTGACTCCTGCGTGTATCTCGAACGCAAAGCAGAGTCGTATAACGTTCTAAAACTGTAGAGCTTGTACAATATCTTGAGAGTCATAGAACAATGGCCACTTGTATAATGTATAAACGTCATTTCCTGACAAGTTGGTGAGCCACATTGGGTCAAACACCCTTATGGTTTCCATTGTACCATTTCAAGGGCCTCTCCCGTTCTCTAATCATAGTACCACCATTTGAAGTGTTGAGTGAAGTCCTGTGGCATCTCCCATAGTGGGATCTTTGACATTGTACGTGGTGGACTCCACTTCAACACTATTTTTGGTTTTCCAGTTATAGCATCACCTCAGATCGTCTGATGTACCTTGTTGGTTGTTGAGGTTTGAAGTTGACCCATCTGGTGTGGTACTCCCTCTTTAGAGCTGCTTCAAACCAGCCTGACATCTTACGAGGGTCAGCGTATAGCAATTTTAACTTTGCTAACTAGTTAAGCTCAAAACCTGGAAGAGTCTTCAGATCATGTGGTAATCTGAAATACTTAATTCCCTTCTCACGTTTAACAGCGTAAACGTTGAGGTCTTCAAAATGTGCTCACGCTATAATCCTACCTGCCACCTTCTGATGTTTCTTGACTTTATACATCTTGGTGTAGACAGTTGACGTTGTAGCACTACGTTGGGCTCTTAGGTCGTCAAAGCAAGCAGCCCACTCAGCCTTTCTGGTATTGACTCCAGCATCCGTGGCTTGGGCTGTATCTTCTTTCTTGTCGGACGCTTCTTCCATTTTATCCAGAGTCTCGAAGGTTTCACTGACAAGGTGTCACCCAGATTAGGTACCACATTACCATCAATGCCAGTGTACTCTGGATAATGTTGATCTGTAACATCATCTATCTCGATCTCATCAATGTCATTGAGTTCGTTGTCACTATCACCTTGGACTGTTGGAGCGTTTTTCACGATCTCGTCGGCATTTAGTTTGAACATTTCGGCCAACTGCTCGTCAGTGAAGTCGTGAGTTATCTCCCCCTCTTCTGGGGTGTAACTCACAGATCTCCTTATGATCCCTTGCAGATCAAGAATCATGGTTAATTGAGTCTTGACCTGTTGAAGGGGATCTACATCATATTCATCCCTCTGAAAGTTTGGATCTGCTTGATTTACACATTCAACACAACAACCATTAGTTAATAATCAAAACATAAACATTAACATTATATAAAAACATTCATTACATTAATTTTGATACAAGATTCAAATACATATAATTTAAATAATATGAGGAGCTAAGTATTACTCTTATCCTGTATCATATGCTCTTCTACTTCCGGGGCGGATGTGGAGGCACCTTGATCTTGTGCTCTCTTCGGCCTCCTTTCACTGGCAGGTGTGGCACCCGCAGCTGGTGTGTCGTCTTCATCATCATCAACCTCATCGTCTCTAGCATCACCACCAACATCAGTATCATCATCACCATCATCATCCTCGTTATCACTGTCATCATCACTATCATCTCCATCTCCTTCCTTGATCTTTAGGGGCTTTTCCTTGGATCCCTTGAGCCGCAGCATGATGGTCTTGTTGGTGGACTCCAACTCCTCGATCCTCTTAGCTGATTGGGCATGCTGCTCCCGGAGTTGAGACATCTCTACACGCTGAGCATCCATCAGCTGGGCCTACCGAGATATTTGCAGAGACTGGGCAACAGTAAGGTCTACTAGCTGATGTATCTGAGCAGTCTTCTCTTCGTCTGCAGCTAATAGCCTCAGCACCATACGGTTAAGTGCCGAAAGCTGTTCCTCTACCCCACTGGGAGGTAGAGGTGATCCTGATGTATAGGAAGGGTATGATGAAGGACCGGCATGGTGGCTAGTGGTGGTGGTGGTGGCAGTGGTGAAGAGTGGGGGTGGTATAGGTATAACTGGTGGAGGTATGGCGGTAGTAGTGGAGGGTGGAGGTGTGGTAATGATGGTGGGTGGTATGGTAGTGGTGAGGGTGTGGTAGTGATGTTGGGTGGTATGGTAGTAGGGGTGAAGATTGGGGTTAATATAGATGAAGGTGGTGGTAGTGTGGGTGTAGAGGATGTGGTGGCAGATGGTGTGGCTGTAGAGGTGGTAGGTGGAGTAGTGGTGGTGGATGTAGTAGTGGTGGTGGTGATGAAGGTTAGTCTTCTCTTCTTCTTCTTCACGTCGTGGGGCTGAGCCATCCTTTTCTTCCTTGATCCTTTTGAGGAGGATGCTCCCTTTAGAACATGGCTTGGCTGATCGGGAGCAATTTTGGGATCAGTGTCAGTCTCTCCCGACCCGCCAGGGCGTTCACCAACCGCCCGGAGCCCTCCATCCGTGGCAACGACTTTACTGCCAACAGTCCGAGTCAGAGGCTCCTCATCTGTATCCTCCTCCTCATCAGGTATGAAGTCCTGATGGAATCCTGCAGTCTCTGCTCCATCATGGGCAGATGCCGGAGATTCTATATCAGCAGTGGGGCCCTTGGTTGAGTGGGCCTGCATCTCCACCATCATCGCTATCATCGTCGTCGGAGTCGTTCTCCGGGAGCTGTAACTGCTCATCATCTGAGTCACTATCTACATGACGCCATTTTCGCCTCCCTGACGCCACGTAGTCCACCTTGGCCAGATGGCCTATAAGTCTCTTTACCAGGGGCTTGACTTGCTTTCCCCGGTAAACCATCATACGACCCAATGTCGTATCATCCATAATCTCTAAAGCCACAGCGTCGTGAGTTTCCTTTGGCAGCGAGGGCAGCTTCTCGTCAAAAATCATCTGTAAGAACCTAGGGTACATGCAGAAACCCTCTTTGCCCTTCGCCTCCAAGTTCTCTATAAGGTAAGAGAAGATCATGCTTGAAAAGCTGAAGGGGTGGTTCAGCACCAGTGCCATGTAGGCATTTTGTATATGGTCTGAGAGGTCGTCAAACCCACCCCTTCATGAAGCTATGCACTTTAGGATGACGTGTGCCAAGTACTTACACTAGGGGCACCGGTTGCTCTTGTTGAGCACACCTGAGTTTATGTCCCCAGAGTACTTAGTCCTCATGAAACACCCTCTCACCATCAGTGGGTGAAGTCTGGTGGGGTGGCTAGCATCATCTCCCAACCCAAGTACACGCTGAATGTCTTCAGCTGTAATCTCTATGTCCATACCAAAGATGGAGCTCCGAATGTTGTATGGCTCTCATGATCTATCCACTGATGCATTCTCCCAGAAGGTCTGTTGAATAGACCTGTAAGGGGTGCATGGTGTAGAAATAGCTCGGTGGATCCTGGATCGCTTAAGAAAGGTGATGATCCCTGCAAACTCGGCCCCATTCCGAGTTGTGTGGTCTAAGTGAGCACATATGTTGTGCTTGGGGTTGATAGACCATCTATCAGCCATAGATCTGTAACACAAGATACATAAACATTAGATACTCACATGACACAAATCAGTTCTAAGTAACTTGATAGAATTCATTCTAGTTCATTCATGCAAATGAACTATGTGACTGTGTTCAGTCGGTTGTCCTATCATGCGACTGGACTCATTCGGGGTGAATGAAGGCGACTGTGTTCAATCGGTTTGCTGAGCCTACGATTGGTTTAGTCGGCCGACTGAGCTCATTCGTATGATACATTCGACCGATTGAGCTATTCGGCCAGCTCAATCATGCGATTGGAGTTCATCCAGACGACCAGTCGCATGACTCACTGTTCGGTCGACTGAGGTTCGAATCTTGACCAATTCGTTATATTAAACGTTGTGAATTGGTTCTTTAGACTCGCAATCTCTTAACTAAAGACCTAATAACATTAGTTTTAACATTTTACTTAGTTTCAGTAGGTCATTAGTCCATTTAGTGGGTCGGTTCTTGTTTCAATCGAACATCACAAATTAGGGCACCATTTCTCTTGATTTCTGTGAGATTTCTTCTTATTATACCTGTATAAATGCGCACACACGTCAGAAGATCAATAGGGATGTATAATCGTGGTCTGATGAAATTTGGACAGTGTAACGGTAGGCTATGCGATATGAGGGAGATTAGGGATGATGAGTTGAATGCGATCGATTGTGGCCATATTTATACTGAATCTGAGTTCAGTCGGCCGACTGGACCCATTTGCTCGGTTCATTCTGGCGAATGGACCTTAGTCGAGCGATTGGCTCAGTCGATCACTTTCAGTCGGCCGACTGGAGCTCAGTCGGTCGACTAACTCATTCACACACTCTCATTCGGTCGAATGGGTCATTCTGATAAGCCATTCGGGTGAATGGTTCATACTCATGTCCATTCGGCTGTTTAATGCATGAGTATGGTCCATTAGTAAGATTGGTCCATACTCATGGTCCATTCGTGCGAATGGGTCAGACTCATGAATTTGACTTTATGACCATTCCACATATTCTCAGTTTAACTTTGAATAAACGTTATGAGCATTTGATCATCTCATACATGATCATTTCATCTTGAAAAACCTTTGATCACCTCAGACGTGATCCTTTTAAAAACTTTTGTCACCTCAGACGTGACCTATTTTTGTTTGGAAGCACGTGTAGTCACCTCAGACGTGACCATTTGGATGATAAGGTTCCTTATCAACTTCCATGACATAGTCCGATATTAACACTCTGAAATCGACAAAATTTAAACAAGAATAAAAGAAATAACACTGAAACTTAAAACTAATACATGTTTTTGTGTGTTTGTGAGGGTTAAATCCTAAGATGTAAATCTAAGGAGTTTTTTTTCTGAAAAAGATAGCTTCAATTATTTAAACCATACATGGACCAATTCAATTTGGAATCATACAGGATATTCAAATCGTTCGGGACAAGTTATCTAAAACCTTTGATGCTTTATTCTTGTTTTTCATTTAGATTCATTTAGCAAATTTAGGAAATCATACTAGTACTATTAGGTCCCCACTCTGATTTGACCTTTCAAGAATTGTAGCCACAATGATTGTTAGTATACTTGTCCTCTTAAATCCATACACAGACTTTCAACACAGATTGGTGATGGTTTAACGTTTGTTTATTTCAACAAGCATTTGTGGATCCCACACTTATATGGTAATCAACATTCCTCGGGAGATTTTTGAGTCGTCTCAGGGTAGTATTCAAGAAGAAACTATTCATAGAACTTTCAAAGAGAAGCCAAGCCTCAGGTTAGTGCCACCGCACAGCAGAGAGGCGGCAAACAAAGATGAATTCTAGAATATATATAGGTTATGGTTATCCTCAGGTCAGTGCCACCGCACAGCAGAGACGCACATAACCTATCTTCTTGTTTGAGCAATTTCATTCTTTTTGCACAGATCTCACCAACAATATAGGTTATTAGTTTGATTGTATTTGTATTGTTTATGTGCTTTTGCTCATGCTTTGGTCTTACGCACACATTCATGGCGTTTATTTTGCTCGTCGCCCCTTATTGGAATCTTGTTGGTTGTGTTAACCAGGGATAAGGTGTTACCCACAGCTAGTTGAACATTTTAGTTTAATCTTGAGATCACCAAAAGGTTTAGTCATCTATTGTGTTGAATCTACCGACATATCATCTGTGGTCTAGCAACCTCTAGGTCCACTTTCTTTGTGTTACCTTAGTAGTAGCTAGTTTATCTATCATATTTCCTTTTATTTTGCTCAGACTACACAGATTTATACTTGAGCTTTGCATCATTTTCAATTTAAATTTTAAAGTCCCAAATGATTTGCTCCTATGTACTATCATATTCCAAAGATTGAATCGGTATCACACATACTATCTTATTTTTATCAGCTACCTCTCCTCCTCCCTCATTTTTTTAATATTGTCTAAACCTATTCTCCCCCTAAAATTTTAAAACCGTAATGGATTAGCGTTTTAGGATTTTAATAGGCAAAACAATAAGAGCAATTTTAATTAACCAACTTAAAATTAAGCAAATAAATTAAAAATTAAAAAATAAAAGAAATTTACACGACACATCAGACTACACATGGTCATCTTCAGGAATGACCTCACTTTTCTTTTTAACGCCGTTGACCTCAAACAGATATAGAAAACGTGGTTTGTCAAAGGCCTTTGTATAGAGGTCAGTGTGTTGAAAATCTGTGTTTATTTTTACCACATCGATTAAGTTCTTTTCAAAGCAATCATGCATCAAGTGATATTTAATTCCGATGTGTTTGGTCTTAGGATGTTGGACCAGGTTTTTAGTGACTGCAATTGCAGTAGAGTTATCAACAAAGATAGGAGTAGAAGAGAAATTCAACCGTAATCCCGCATTTGCTGTTGAATCCATATGATTTGAGAAGAGCAGCTTGCAACAGCAATGCATTCGGCTTCACAAGTTGACAGTGCAACCGAGGTCTGCTTCTTGCACTGCCAGGTTACTAATCTTCTCTCAAAGAATTGACACCCTGCTGATGTAGACGTGTAGTTCATCTTGCAGCCGCCATAATCCGAGTCAGTATATGCTGTAAGCTTAAAGTCATCATCATGAGAATACCACAACCTAAGTGTGGGTGTGCCCTTTAGATAACAAAAAATCCTTTTGACCCTAATAAGATGGTTCACCTTAGGCTTTGCCTGATATCGTGAGCATAAACATGTAGCATACATGATATCAGGTCGTGAGGCAGTGAGAGACATGAGAGATCCAATCATCCCTCGGTACATAGTGGCATCAACCAGATCACCATTCTCGTCGGGTGCTACATCATGGTTTGTGGCAAGTGGAGTGCCAGCTGCAGAAGCATTCTCCATGTCAAACCGACTAAGAATATCACTTACATACTTGGTCTGATGTAGGAAAATCCCATTTGGTGTCTGATCCACCTGTAACCCGAGAAAGAACTTCATCTCTCCCATTGCACTCATCTCAAACTCCGCCTTCATTACTACTTCAAACTCTTTACATAATTCTTCTTTCTTTGAACCAAAGATTATGTCATCGACATAGATCTGTACCAGCAGTAGTCTCCATCTTTTTCTTTGATAAACAATGTCCAGTCAATGACTCCCCTACGAAAACCGTGTTTCACAAGATGAGTCGAGAGTTTCTCATACGAGGCCCTTGGAGCTTAGTGAAGTCCGTATAGCGCCTTGTCGAGTTTGTAAACTCTATCCCGATGATATGGATCCTCAAATCCCTCGGGTTGACTCACGTACACTGCCTCTCTGATCTCACCATGAAGGAACGCACTCTTCACATTTAGTTGATAACTTTTGATTTTCATATAAGATGCATAGGCAAGGAAGATGCGGATGGCTTCCATTATTGCCACGAGTGCAAACACTTCATTGTAGTCAATACCCTCAAGTTGTCGAAAACCCTGAACAACAAGCCGAGCCTTGTTCTGATGATCACTCCATGATCATCTTTCTTGCATTTCAAGACCCATTTGGTGCCAATGACCTTAGCACCTTTAGGTCTATCCACTAGAGTCCATACACCCAACTTCTTAAACTGAAGAAGTTCTTCTTGCATGGCACTCACCCAAGCCTCATCATTCAGTGCTTCACTAAAATACTTTGGCTCAAACTGAGACACAAAGCAACGATAGGCACCATCGTGAAGGTATCCCTTTTCCATCACAGAGGCATAATCAGCTGAGTACAACTGATTTCTAGTCTGAACCCTTGACCTCACATCTCCTATAACGTTATCCAAAGGATGATAGACGTTTAGACGTGAGCCATGAGTTATGGGAACAACTACCTCAGAATCAAGATTCTGGATCTGAGGTAATAGGAGTTTGAGGTTCCAAAGGCTCAAAAGCATCATTATCAGATGCATGTGGACTTGTGGTAGGCGGAACCTGTACATCCTGGTTGTTCTGACCATTTTTCTCATTTTCTTCATCAGAGGAAGAGTCACTCACATCAAGTGCTCCCCCTGAGTTGTTAGATAATTTACTTTATGAACTGAATGGTGTTGAATCTTGAGACGGTGTGTTCAAGACATCATACATCATCTTGTTTTCCAACTCGTCTTCTGAAGCAGAAAGAGGTATGTTGAAGGACTTGAAGAATCCATCATAGTCAAAGAAGTAAGCAGGCCCTTTTCCAGCAGGTGGTGTGATGTATCTCTAAACATCAACGTTACACCACACCTCTACTTGACCCGTTGAGTTGTTGTAGACTCTCTTGTTCGGTATGTTGTATCCTAGAAAGATCCCTTCATCAACCTTCTCACTGAATTTTCCCTCCTGAGTCTTCTTTAGCAGGGTGCACGGAGCGCCAAACGGCTCGAGATACTCTAAGTTAGGTTTACATCGTTGTAATAACTCGTAGCACGTTTTTCCATGGTGTTTAACTACCAGAACTTGATTAAGTGTATAGCATGCATTTGCCACTGCTACATTCCAGAATTGAATAGGCAGTTTCGAGTCTGCCAGCATAGTCCATGCTATCTCTATCAAGCTGTGATTCTTCTGTTCAGCAACCCCGTTCATCCGAGGAGTGTAGGCAGAGGTAAATTGATGCACAATTCCCTTTTCCTTGCAATAGGCCTCCATCCACTGATTCTTGAACTCGGTTCCGTTGTCTGAGTGCACTTGTCGTACCTTCAGCTTGTATAGAGATTCCAGTGTAGTTACCAATTCCTTGAAGGATTCAAATGTTTCTGATTTGGATTTTAGAAACATTACCAAGAGAATCTTGAGTAGTCATCAGTAACTACATAGCAATACAAGTCGCCTGCGATGCTTCTTGTACTAACTGGACCAAACAGATCCATGTGAAGGAGCTCAAGAGGAAGTTCTATAGAATGAACTTTCTTTTCCTTATGAGACTTCTTCGTATGTTTGCCCTTTTTGCACGCAACAAAAAAAATCCGGGAGTTGGAAATTTTTGACATTTACTCCTCTCACAAAATCATTCTGGATCAAGTGATTCATTTTTCTCGGATTTATACGTCCCATTCTTCTATGCCAGGAGCTGGAGTCCTTCTCAGTAGCTTTGGACAAGAAGCATTGGACTTCATGATCCGTTATGGAGGCCTCTGAAAGATCCAAGACATAAAGATCATTATATCTTGAAGCTAACATTAGGACTTGGTCCTCCGAGATCACGTAGTCCTTCTTCAAAATGTAGCACTTCTTGTTGTCAAAGACTACTTTGAAGCCTTTATCACATATTTGAGAAATAGAAAGTAAGTTATTTTGTAATTGTTGGACATAGTTTACCTTATCAAACTTTACTTTCTCATTTCCCACTTCCCCTTAGGCTATGATGTACCCGCCTTTGTTTCCAGCAAATAAAACTTGCCCTCCTTTGATTTGTCTCACGTTTGATAAGAGAGCTCTGTTCCCTGTCATGTGCTTGGATGCTCTGCTATCTACAATCCACGTGTTAGTCTCAGCACTATAGCGAACACCTTGCACATTCAATGAAAACATTACTTCATGTTAGGAACCCAAGCCTTCACTAGCTTGGGTTTCCCCGAGGCATCACACATCATAAACTCAACCCATTGACCATTCGAGGTTGAGGGAAGCTCAAATTTCTGTTTGTTCTCATTTCAGACACTAAGGCAGATTTTTCTTTCCATAGTCTAGCTTTGTGTAGGGCCTGTTTGTGATAAACAGACGACTGGCAGATGGATTGAACTTTGGGTTCACTATCCCTTTTAGGAGGCGTCACTGAGTTCTTCTTAAAAGAGCTAGTTTTAGATGCAGGAAGTTCAACTTTCCTTCTCGGTGTCTGATAATAAGGATAATGAGACGCAATGTGACCGTACTCTCTACAACTGTAGCAAGATCTGCTTTTAACTCTACGGTTTATATGTTTTGGTGGAGATGTAGATGTCACACGGTTGACCTTATTATGTTTAGATTGAGAAACTTATTTGTTAGATGTATGATTCGGTGTTGGACTAAAAGAACCAATGAGCCTGATCAGAAAAACCTCTAAGTCCCACAGACATCACAACAACTGCTGAAGACTTGATCAGCTGTTTGACAAAGTCTGAAGACTTCAACAGCTGAAGACTAAAGTACTGAAGACTTCAACAGCTGAAGACCAAAGTCTGAAGATCAACAGCTGAAGACTAAAGTACTGAAGACTTCAACAGCTGAAGACTAAAGTACTGAAGACTTTAACAGCTGAAGACCAAAGTCTGAAGATCAACAACTGAAGAACAAAGCACTGAAGATCAACAGCTGAAGTACAAAGACTGAAGACATCAGCTGATGACAACAGCTGAAGTTCAAGTACAAGTACTGAAGCCTTCAGAGTTTGTTACAACAGCTGAAGAAGCATTCTTCAGTTGTTATGATGGTTTCCTTTCAGTAGTTTTCTTTTTATTTCAGTATTTGTAAAACGACTGAAGAGCATGTTCTTCAGTCGTTGTAGTTTCAGTAGTTTTCTTTTCAGTAGTTGTAGTGATAGTTAACACTTAGTATTTTTGTAAGAAGATGTCAGCTGTTTTGACATCTTCAGTAGTTGTGTTAACTTTCAGTAGTTTGAATAATTCTGTTAGATGTCACTATCAAATGACATCAGCAGACGTCACATCTCCTATATAAGGAATGTTCCACCACGACATTCTTATATAAGGGATGATTGACCTGATTGTATTTGTGACATTTTGCCACCACGAAAGCGCGTATTGAATGAAATCTTTGATTTGCAGAATTCTTTCTATAATCGTTTGTTCTTACTTTGAATATCAACTGTATTATTGTGAATTGTCTAAATTCATTGTTTGATTTCCGCTGCAATACTCTCTAATCAATCAAACGTAGATCACTGATCCTAACAATTGGTATCAGAGCTTGTTAATCATTGATTGATCTGACAATTGATCATTGAAACTACTAATCGATATCTGCATTTGATTGAATTGGCATATTTGCAAGAATTGGTTATAGTTAAATTGAATTTCTGCTACTTTCGTTTTATTGCTTTCTGTTTTCTCTTGGTTCAATTTGGTTTGTTGTGTTCTGTTCTAAATTTGTTAAAACTTAATTGATTTTGGTTGAATCTGAGAATGACTACTCCTTCTAATGACCCTCACAATACCAGTTCTTCAACCAAGCCTCCGATGCTGGTTAGGACTGAGTATAACATATGGCAACGAAGAATGCTTCATCACCTGTCTGTTAACAGTTCAGGTTGTTGGACATCAGTGGTACATGGTCCACATAAGCCTATGGTGAACAATCCGGAAACCAATCAAATGGTTCCGAAGAAGAAGGAACAATACTCAGATGAAGATCGGAAACTGTTTGAGATTGATGCTAAAGCCCATGGAATTCTGGCCATGGCACTGCCGAATGAAATCTATTCAGGGCTTATGCATCATGAAACTGCTCATGACCTCTGGAATGCACTGAAGGAACAATTCGGTGGAACTGATGAGGTCTTAGCAAACAACAGAGAAATCCTTGCCCAACAATATGAAACATTCTCTCATAGGAAGGGCGAGACACTGACTCAACAGTTTGAGCGTTTTTCTTGTTTGATCTCTGAGCTAAAAATGGTCAAACATGAATATACCATTAGCCAGATGAACAACAGATTCCTTAGATCACTGCCTGAAAGATGGAACACATACACTATTGCCCTACGCTCTAGTGCAAATCTGAATAAACTATCTCTCACCCAACTTCATGGGAAACTGCTTACATTTGAGAGAGAGATAGAGCAGAAAAGGAAACTGGCATCATCAGGAAAACTCACTGATGACTTTGTACCAGGGAACACTGTCTTGGTTGGTCATGAGTCAGAATATGCTGCATCTGAAAGTAATTATGATGAGCATATAGATTTCTCTTCAAACAGTTCAGATCATGCATTCGTTGGTGTTGATAGTCACTCAGGCTGTAATAGTGTCAATTTATGTTTTATCATGGATGATTTGAAAGGAATAGCTGATGCTAATCTAGAAGAGATGGATATTCTGAGCCAAATGGCCTTGATTAATATCAGATCTCAGAAGTTCTACAAGAGGACTGGCAGGAAATTTCCAGGACTCTCTGGCAAAACCAAAGTTGGTTTTGACAAGAGTAAGTTGAGGTGTCACAAATGCCAAAGGCTTGGACACTTTGCAAGAGAGTGTAGATCATCTGGATCTAACTCCTCTGCACCCTTTGTGACTTTTCCAAGCACTAGTCACAAAAACAGGGGGAACAACCTGCTAGTTCTGGTCATCATTCACAACCTGCTTCGCCTGCATATTTTGTCCCTCAGGGTCAATGTCATATCCGTATCCCTGCTATTACATGCCTCAGCCAAATCCAGTTCAAGTTCCTACTGCACAACACACCACAAGCATTACCTGAGCCTCTACCATCTCATTCACAACCTCATCATTTTTTCACCCTGGTAATTGTTGACTGGAGCAGTTTACCAGATGATCTCTCTGGTACTGAGCAATTATTTACTGTGATGGTCAACATGGTGGTGAACATCCTTTTGGGAATCTAGCTCTCATGGCCCTGGAATCTACTGAGGGTTCTTGCTCCAATGCATCTTCTTCACAGGTAAACCCAGGTATCTCTGAGGCTAAGGCCAAGCTTTGTTCTGAATCTTGCATAGATGCATTTGTCTCTATTAGAGAAGCAAATGTAGTTGTAATTAATCAAATCAAAATCTAGAGCTTGAGCAAACTATTTCCAAAAGAAAAGCTGAATATGAGTCTGTCCTTAAGGACAAAGATGATGAGATTTATAAGCTTAAATGCCAATTAAATGATGAAAAGGCTAAGCTAGAGGTCATTCTTGAGAACCATAAGGAACTCAAAGAAAACTTTAGTTACCCAAGTTGAGTGTGACCGCTGGGTGTCATCCTGCAAGGGATTTGAAATGCTTCTCAGTAAGCAATCTGCTTCAAATGTGAAGTTCGGAATTGGCTACAACCATATTGCACCTCCAACAGATTTTACTCCAAAACCAATAGTAAAATCTGAAAGTGAAAGCAATCTCCAAACCACATTATCATGTGCATCATCATAAGTGATCTCCAAAATCACAAGATGAAATAAGGGTTGATACCTCAGCAAGTCAATTGGTTGATGGGTTAACTACTGATAAGCACATGAAGCTGAGTATTTCAGATTGTCCCTCAAAGTAACTTAAGTACTGAAGGGCAAGTTACAACAACTGAAAGCATTTCAAATCAGCTGAAATAAATGGATTAACAACTGCTAACAATGAACAGCTGAAGAACAACTCTTCAGTTGTTACAGATTCTTCAGTACTGAACAAACTTACTGAAAGGAGCAAAGTACTGAAGAGCACACCTTCAGTAGTTTCCTCATAGCAGTTGATCAATCCAAGATGAAGAATAAGCCATGTGAAAATATGTTGGTAAATTCAATCATCTTTCTGATGAATGTTGGTACAGAAAGGGTTCCAAACTCAAAGAGATAAGCTCATTAAAATCCAGATGGATGAAATGAAAAACTGAGTTTGAGACCAAGTTTGTACCGCAATCATTCCATTGTGATAAACCCAAGCCTTCAACCAAATTCAAAAAGAAGGATAAGGTTCATCACAAAACAGCTGATGGTACTCCTCATGATAAACATCAGACCAAGTCTGTTAATTTAAGGAGGAAATGGTGGATCACAGGAACTCATCAAACACAAGTACTGATATGTCACAAGAGCTGAAAGCTTTGGCTACAAATCAGACACAACTTGTTATGATGGTTCAGCATTTGTGGGGGAGAGTTAACCAACTAGATGCACCTGTGATCAAATCACTGAAAAGGCATTCCAAGCCCAATCCAAGGAATCCATTTCAGCACCATCCCTTCTTCAGCTGTTAATCATAAGAAACAAGTTATGGTTGCATCTGTTGATGAAAACAGACCCAAAACCAAAAAGGTTTGGGTCTCAAAATCTAACTAGTTTTCTTTCATGCAGGGTTCTTCAACATGCCAAAGGAGCATCTGGTATGTGGACAGTGGAGGATTATGCATATGACTGGGAGCATTTCTTCTTAATGATACTCTCAAGGAAAGAAGGGATTTGTTTCATTTGGAAATGATGCCAGAGGTTACATCATTAGGAAAGGATATGGGCTAATGGACAAATCAGGTTTGATGATGTCAACCATGTGGAGAAGCTCAAGTATAATCTGCTGAGTGTCAGTCAGATGTGTGATAAAGGGCATGTTGCACTTTTCACAAGCCAGAACTGCAGGATTCTGTCTTCCCAAGTTCTGAGGCTGATTGACAAGGTAATGGATAAAATGAACTACTCCTGAAGGCCAACAGGATTGGAAGAGTGTATGCCTTGGATTGTCAAAGAAGATTGATTTGAAGGGTCATCCATGCTTATTCTCCAAAGCCTCTCTTCAGGAATCTAAACTATGGCATAGAAGGCTGGGTCATGTTAATCTCAGAAACATGAACCAGCTGATCCAAATCGTTTAGTAGAGGTTTATCAATAAAGGAGTTCCAGTGATGAAGCCTGCACTGCTTGCTTGAAAGGAAAACATCAAAAAGTCTCATTCCCTCCCATTGAAGAACCTAAGTCCACTGCCTACTTGCAGTTACTGCACATGGATCTATTTGGTCCTGTGAGAGTGATGAGCATGGCAAAGAAGAAATACTATCTGGTAATTATGGATGATTACTCCAGATTCATATGGACTTTCTTTCTACATTCAAAGGATGAAGTTGCTCAGAAGATTACAAACTTTGTGATGTATGTTGAGAAGCAGTATTCCCTATCAGTCAAGTGTATAAGGAGTGACAATGGTATTGAATTCAGAAACCATACACTTGATGATTTTTATCTTTCAAAAGGAATCAAAAGGCAGTTTAGCATCCCAAGGACTCCAGAACAAAATGGAGTAGTGGAGAGAAAGAACAGGACTTTAATTGAAGCCGCAAGGTCCATGTTGGCTGACTCTGGGTTGCCTTGACCTTTTGGCTGAAGCTGCAATACAGCTTGCTATGTGCAGAATAGAGTGTTAGTAAATCAGAGGTTGATGAAGACTCCATATGAAGCTCTACATCATGGCTCCTTTGATTTCATTCTTCAGAACCTTTGGATGTCCTTGTTTCATTCTCAACACAAAGGGTCAACTCCACAAATTTGATCCTAAGGTGGATGCAGGTATTTTGTAGGTTATTCATCCACTTGCAAGGCTTACAGAGTCTTCAACTGCAGAACAAAGATAGTTGAAGAAACCTTGCATGTGAAATTCAATGAATCTCCTAAGGATAAAATTACACAAACCCTGTGGAGTTGTTTGATCTGGACATACTGCATATGCTCTTATCAAACTCCAGCTGTTGCAGATCATGTGGATAAATCATCTTCTGCAGCAAGTCTTCCACCTGGTGGTACTGAAGATGATGATATCAGTACTCACCTTTTCAAGTTCAGTGACCAATGCCTGAGTCTGCTAAACTGATTCCTGTACCTTCAGCAGCTCCATCCCAACAAATGCTGATGAGATTTCTGATTCCTCTACATTGTTGATTTGCCATCTAATACTTGGTTTCAAGAATCTGAATCAACATCTGCTGATGCTGAACCGGCTACAAACACTTGCACTGATCTTATTGTGCACAAGAGCTGAAGATCACCCCATGTCTCAAATCATTGGTGGTATCAATGCTGGCGTCTCAACTAGAAGTCATTGTCTAACTTGTGCTTCTATGCTTTCTTCATCAGTCAGCAGAGCCAAAGAACTATCATGTTGCTTGAGAGACAATGGATGGGTGGAAGCCTTGCAGCTTGAGCTACTTCAGTTCAAGAAACAGGAAGTGTGGGAACTGGTTCCTCTACCCCAGGTAAGTGTGCAATAGGCACTAAATGGGTGTTTAGGAACAAAACAGATGAAAATGGGCTTATTGTTAAGAACAAGGCACACTGGTTGTTCAGGGGTTTCACAAGAAGAAGGTATTGATTATGATGAGACCTTTGCCCCTGTAGCCAGACTGGAGGCAATTAGATTGTTCTTAGCCTATGCTGCATTTCACAATTTTAAGTTTTTCAAAGGATGTTAAAAGTCATTTTATATGGTAAAATAAAAGAAGAAGTTTATGTATGTCAACCACCAGGTTTGAGGATAATAAACATCCAGATTGGGTATACAAGCTTGATAAGGCTCTTTATGGGTTGAAACAAGCTCCTAGAGCCTGGTATGAGACATATCAAATTTCTTCTTCAAAATAATTTCACTAGAGGCTCCATAGATAAAACTTTATTCATTAGAAGGTGGATCAGCATAAGCTACTTGTTCAATTTATGTTGATGATATATTTTTGCATCCTCTGATTCCCAGTTGTGTGATGACTTTACCAATTTATGCATAAGAAGTTTGAAATGAGTGCAATGGAGAATTACAGTTCTTTCTAGGATTGCAAATCAACAAAAGGTTGATGGGACTTTCATTCATCAGTCTAAATATACAAAAAGATTTGAATAAGTTTGATTTACAAAATTGTAAGCCCTGTTCTACTCCCATGTGCAACAACACAACTGGATGCAGATCAGAAAGGTAAGGTGTTGATGAAACACTTTACAGATGTATGATTGGGTCCTTGATGTACTTAACAGCTTCTAGACCAGATATCATGTTTGCAACGTGTGTTTGTGCTAGATTTCAGGCTGCTCCTAAAGAGTCTCACTTGATGCAGTCAAAGGATCTTTAGATATCTGCAAGGTACACAATCTCTAGGGTTATATGGTATTCCACTGGACACTCTTGCAAATTGGTTGCTTTTTCTGATAGTGACTATGCAGGGTGTAAGTTAACCAGAAAGTCAACTTCTGGTGGATGTCAATTCCTAGGCAACTGTTTGATTTCTTGGCAGTAAGAAACAAACATCTGTTGCTACATCCACTGAAGCAGAGTACATTTGCTGCAAGCTGTACTTCTCAGGTACTCTGGCTTCAGAACCAACTTTTGGATTATGGCATTACAGAGACTAAGACTCCATTATTAATGGATAGTGCTTCAGCTCTTTGCATTGTCAAGAATCCTGTCCAGCACTCTAGGACCAAACATATAGAGATCAGACATCATTTTATTATGGGACTGTTTTGAAAAAGGTCTGATTGATCCAAGTTTGTGCCTAGTGCTGATGAGCTTGCAGACATTTTTACTAAGCCTTTGGATAGTTCGACTTTCCAAAACCTAGTGTTAAGGTTGGTATGCTGCAGCTAGAATAAGTGATAACTACTGATGATCTCAGTCTAAGTACGATGAACATTTGTAACCATATCACAAATAAGTACTGATTCTGTTACAAGACTGATACCAGTCATAACACTGATATAAGTACAAACAGATAAGTACTGACGTCCTATGAAACAACTGAAAAACAGCCCAAAAGACTGATGAGTAAGTGTTGAGGACAGTATGAAACAGCTGAAAAGCTATGAATTGACGAAAATTACTGATGAGAATTTCTCTTCAGTTGTTTCTAAAACTGCTGCTTCACTTAAACAACTGATGACACAAACCCGTCTTTCAGTAGTTTCACAACTACTGATGACTAACACCACGTCGTCAGTTGTTGAAACAACTAATGACAAAACCACATCTTCAGTAGTTTTCACACTACTGATGACTACACCAGTCGCAGTTTTTACAACAATGATGACAAAACCATGTCTCAGTAGTTTCACAACTACTGATGCCTAACACAACGTCATCAGCTGTTCCACATCTGAAGCTTAAACCATGGTCTTCAGTAGTTTTTAACTACTGATGCCTACAACCAAGACTTCAGTTGTTTCAACCTCTGAAGGTTAATACCACGTCATCAGTCGCTTAAAACTACTGATGACTCAGACCAAACCCTTCAGTTGCTTTATAACACCCTACCCTATAAAACCTTGTCTTACAGAGCTTCATCATCTCAAACCTAACGTTCAAAAACTCAGAACCTTCTCTCACATCAATGGCGAACATGAAGCTTAAACCACAACACAACTGTGTTGCTTACCGACTAAATCACCTCTGGACAAAGTTTGATAATGCCATTGATCTAATGATCAACTCTCCATACAAAACGGCTTTCCTTCTAAATCCTACCATTCATGCCGAATCCCTCCATCAGTTCTGGACGAACGTCACCCTCATCACCGGGGAGAATGACACCGACTCTCTCCAGTCGTTCGTCAACAATCGTCAGGTGGCCATCACTCCAGAAATCCTTCGCCAAACCCTACAACTGGATGATGCCACTTTCCCCACTGGGTATCCAAAGGGCACCACTGATCTATCATTTGCCCAACATGGATACCAGGGTAACCTTAGTGCCTCTACCATCCTGAAGAAACATTTCCATGATGCGAAACGACTAATTTTTCATATGGTGAATGTATTCTTAGCTCCTAAGACTTCTTCTTGGGATCAAATTTCGACGAGGTGGCAGCAGGTATTATTTTCTATCATTGACCAACAAAACTTAAATTTTTCTGAAATATTATTTCTTGAACTCAAGGATATGGCCTCCAAGCCTATAGCTAACTGATGGATATTATATCCTCGTTCCTAATGGCCATTATAGTACACCAGCTAAAAGCTGAGGGACTTGTTGGCCTGGAGTCCCTACCACGGCTGTATTGCCTGAAGTATACTCCAGGCACAACTCAGACCAGTCACTCAAACTGGCTGCCAAACTGCGAAAACCCACGCAGCTGGAACCCACAGCCACCACCTCCAAATCCATTGTCCCCACCAAAACCAAACACAGAAAGCCAAAAAGGCTACTCAGGGAAATGAGTCCCCTGAGGATGCCACTGCAACACAAACGCATGTTATATCTACTGGTCATAACCCCCCAGTAGATACAAGGACTCACTCACCCTCAACCGCTCAGGTTTCCTCTCAACAGGAGCCTGTAGCAACCACCTCTGGGCACCTACACATCTGGAACCTTCCTCACTTAAGGAGGTTGCCATTGAAACGCACCACTCTCCTCGGGTGCATACTGCCTTCACACCCCTCTCCCACTTCAACCGCCCCCCAAAGTCCTACCATCATAATTGCCAAAGTGCTGACTCAATTGCACTCCTCACCCCCTCCCCAGATACCAATCACAATTGGGATAGCCCCAACCATTGAGGGGGAGGACCAAAGTGCTTCTGACACCCCACAACACAGGGTTACCATATTCAATCTCCAGGTGTAGAACGGAGATTCGAATTTCTGGTGAGGCTGCCACTTCTTCTGCTTCAGCATATGATCAGGCTGAAGTTGGTAACATTCATAAGACCTCACCAGAGGCAACTGCCGATGAAGGACATGGTCCTGAGGCAGGAAGTCCCCAGTACCATGACCAAGGGGCACATGCTACTACTGATCTACACTCAGAGCATGTTCATCCTGATTCTATCAGGAGGTCAGTGATTCAGTAAACACTGATGATGACCTGGGCTTCTTTTATGATGTTTTAGCCAAAACACCATCCTCGAGGATGAGGTGAGCAGACTCAAAGAGCTGCTTGCCAAAACTTCTCAGGATCAAAGACCATCTACCCCTCCAAACCCACTGATGGCACCTTCCTCTGAAGGTCTCCCATACACTGAGCCACTCCAAAACACTCAGCCACCTGCCTCTGCTTCTGGCACAATTTTTCAGGGACA
This sequence comes from Flaveria trinervia, assembly GCA_025506515.1. Lineage (NCBI taxonomy): Eukaryota > Viridiplantae > Streptophyta > Magnoliopsida > Asterales > Asteraceae > Flaveria > Flaveria trinervia. Next base: position 78,712 of record JACCIX010000988.1, read on the forward strand.
GAACCCCCCTGAGCAAATAGCTGCTATCTTTCAACATTCCTTACCTCTCATCACCTCAACTATCGCTGATATGGTGCTTAAAACCCTTGATGAGAGGCTTCCCTCAGTATACAACCCTTGATAGAGGATGCTGTGAGCAAAAGGCTTTCTGACAATCAACCCCTTGCAACCAATGCAACCAAAAAGGGGGAGATTCAGTCAGTGAAAGCAAAAAGAAAGAGGATTGCAGATAAGAAAGACTGAGAAGGAGAAGGTGAAGGATGCTGACATGGAGAAGGTGACTGAAAGTACTAAAGACTTTCATGTCACATACAAGAAAAGGAAGAATGAGAAGGAGACTGACTTGGAGACAATGGTGAAGAAGGTGATGCCGAACACAGCCGATCAATGGATAACATCATTGATCAGTGTTTAGGCAAGGCCACGACACTGAAAAACTTGACTCAGAAATCAGAAGACTAAAGATTGAAGAAATCCAAGCCAGATGGGCAAGTTATGATGTGTTGGAAAGGGAAAGGCTAGAAATCATGATCAGGTTCATAGCGAAATATCTGGGTAGATCATTGATTGAGATCAAGGCATGGTCAAGAACAGCATCTTGGCAATAACCACCAAGATCTATTCGTCTGAAGTATACACAAAAGGATTGTTATTGAAGCCTTAAACGAAGCTGGTGCTGGGAGCAGGACTGAACTAGTCAAGCAATCTAAAGTCGACCTCACATCCAGAATGCTAGAACAGCCTGTCAACATTCCCACACCAAAACCACCAAAACCATAACCCACTAAACCAATTCCCTTACCCACAAAACTAGTAGCTGATGAAGTACCCCAAAAAAGGAAGAGAAGGGTACTGAGGCTAGTAGAAGATGACGAAGATAATGATGAAGATGAAGATAGGCTGCCACTCTCAGCTGTTATACAGTTGCTAAGGCCACAAGTCACTCCCAACAATACTCCTGAAACTCAAAGAGAAATTGTGAAACTGAAGCTAGAAGAAGAAGAGCTTCATAAACAACATGATGAGGAATTGTTGAGTAGGGTTGACAAAGCATATGCTGCCACATCTTCAATCATCAACATGAAGAAGTTGCTCTCAGATTATACACTCTTAAACATACATTTCAATATCAAAATGAGAGAGTGAGGATTTGGCCTGATCCCAGGGTGTCTCATAGGATTCACAAGAAAAACATTCCACAGAGATACATTGGCCAAGTGAAGAAGATTGTAGATGAAGTGATCTCACTGGTCTTTGTAGTATCACCCTGGAAAATCCTAGATGACTTCAAAAGCCTATAAAGCCCACCTGACCCCACAAAAGATGCTGGAAAACAAAATGGTGAAAAGGGGTTAGTATATAAGAGCTTGAGGAAGTTAGAAAGAATGAACTCTAGTTGTTCTTAGAGGGTAATCACCCTGATGAATTTGCTTATAGAGTAATAACAATGTGGAACTCAAAAAAGAAAACAGGTCAAATACATATCTGAATATTATGGCCAGAATCACTTTTTGAAGGAGGAGCTGAAGAACTTACCATGGAGGAACAGATAACCTTCCTTGAGGCCTATACAAGGGAGTCATACAGACTCATTGTTGGGAAGTGGTCTCATGGATGGATAACAGCTCTGTGTCCAGTTCCCCAAGACAGAGTTCCCATTCATCCTTTGCCAAACATCATTGAGACTTCTTCCCAGGCCTGTGCTTATATGGGTCACTTCTGAGCTGATCTAGAAGACAAAAAGACTAAATCTTTTGGCCATAATAAGTGGGACATCTTCAATAAGTTTAGAGGTTTTGGCTGCATTGGTTCAGGGGAGTTTGTTGGACCAAAAGAACCAATGAGCCTGATCAAAAAACCTCTAAGTCCCACAGACATCACAACAACTACTGAAGACTTGATCAGCTGTTTGACAAAGTCTGAAGACTTCAACACTGAAGACTAAAGTACTGAAGACTTCAACCGCTGAAGACCAAAGTCTGAAGATCACAGCTGAAGACTAAAGTACTGAAGACTTCAACAGCTAAGACTAAAGTACTGAAGACTTCAACAGCTGAAGACCAAAGTCTGAAGCAACTGAAGAACAAAGTACTGAAGATCAACAGCTGAAGTACAAAGACTGAAGACATCAGCTGATGACAACAGCTGAAGTTCAAGTACAAGTACTGAAGCCTTCAGAGTTTGTTACAACAGCTGAAGAAGCATTCTTCAGTTGTCGTGATGGTTTCCTTTCAGTAGTTTTTCTTTTTATTTCAGTATTTGTAAAACGACTGAAGAGCATTTTCTTCAGTCGTTGTAGTTTCAGTAGTTTCTTTTCGGTAGTTGTAGTGACAGTTAACACTTAGTATTTTTGTAAAGATGTCAGCTGTTTTTGACATCTTTAGTATTGTGTTAACTTTCCGTAGTTTGTGTTGATACATGTATGTCCCTAGATCGTGACATGTGATGTAATGATCTTGTTTGGTATGATTAATGAACTGATGTTGATAGTCTGTTGGTTATAATGTTTAATAGTTCATTAATGAGTCGTAAATGAATTGATTGAGTTTATGATTACTTGAATGATTACATATAATATTATATTAATTAACTAAAACATTCAAACTTAACTTAATGAAGTTCCATGCGAATGGCTCATGCGAATGAACCATAAGCATGAAGAACCTCATACGATTGACTCAGTCGCACGACTGAACCAGGAGACTGGATCAGTCGTACGACTGTAACATAAGATTGGCTCAATCGCACGACTGAACACTCAGTCGCACGAATGAACCAACCGCATGGTTCAATCGCACGACTGAACCAAACTAATGGTTCAGTCGCACGATTGAAGAGTGCCAACCTATAAATACAACTCAATTCGTGAAAAACAGGAGATTCGATCAAGTATAATTCCAGACGAACCTAGCCGTCCAGAAACCTTCCAAATCGTTCTCCAAGTTCATAGAACACATTAGATCGATTCCTTATCGATTTCTAACGTTAGTTTCAATCCTTGATTGATTCTTCGTGTGTTCTCACTGATTGGATCGCCAATCAAATAGGATTCCGCACTATTTGATCCGGTATACACGTGATCTCTAGGTATTTCAGTCGAATACCAGGTCCTAACAAGTGGTATCAGAGCTATTGGCTCTTGATTACGTGTTGATTCAATCAAGATTGCATAAAGTTTGTGTTTTACACTAAAAACGCAATCTTTGGCATCAAAAGTGATCTTGGAAGTTCCCTGCTCATCGACGTTTGGTTTCTACGGACTTAGGCAATAGAACTTGTGAAAATTTCGAATTTTTACGGCTGAAAACCGTCAAACCTAGAAATTTTCGCAAAACAGCAGCTTCAAGCACGACTGACTCATTCGTACGACTGGACTCCATTCGCACTGCTCATACGCACGATTGGACCTAGTCGCACCTTCATTCGGCCGATTGAACGTTCGTTCGCATAGCTCATACGTACCAGATTCATTCGCACGACTGAACCAATCGCCCAGTTCATTCGCACGATTGAACCAATCGCAGAGCTTATACGCACGATTAGCTCATTCGCATCCTTCAGTCGCATCAGTAAAAGTTTGTTTGATTAGATTATAAGTTTATTCATCATGGAAGATCAGATGTCAGCCTTTACTGCTGGGAAAGACTCAAGGATACAGAATCTGTTGCTGCTTGAGAGTGAGGGGGAATCACAATAAACCACCAAAGCTCTTGACTTTAGATGAGTTCCCCACTGGAAACAACGTTTTGAGATCTACCTTAATGGAGTAGATCCTAATCTGTGGGAAGCCATTGAGATAGGTTATAGTACACCGGTGGGAGCTGATGGAGTTAAACTAACATTAAGCGGGATGACAGACGCACAGAAAGTAAAGTACAATGCAGAGAAAAGAGTTTATGCATTGATCACTCAGTCTATCCCCAAAGACATATTCCACCAGTATTCCGAGAACAAGCAGTCCAAGAAACTGTGGGATGCGCTAGAGAAGAGATATGATGGTAATGCATCATTGAAGGCAATCAAGCAAAGGAGTTAAAGAAGGAATTCGATAACTTCTCATCAATTGGTAATGAAAGCTTGGACGACGTCATAGATAGATTCTACCACTTGATGAGCGAATTGCATACACATGGAGTGGCTACTACCATGGAAGAAAAAGTAAGCAACTTCGCAGACGGGTTGCCTGATAAGTGGGCTACATTCGTGTCTAACCTGAGACAGAATGGAATCCTTGTAAAGCTGGATATAAATGACTTCATTCTTAAATTGCGAGAAGAAGCACTAAGGATGAAGTATAGAGCTCAGAAGTCTTCGTACACACAAAATCCAGCTTTATACAACGCCACGCTCAAGCAAAGACATCTGGAGCACCCTCCAGACTGCTTTTGTGTCTAGCTCGTCAGGTCCCACACATGCTTCTCCTTCTGGATCAGACACGTCTGGGTCATCATGTACCCATCATATTGGATCAGAAGCAAACGCTACCAAACTGAAGACGGAGAACTTCGGTAATGTGACCGTGGAAGTAGCACGAGAGCATATGGATCTCTTAGCAGCAGTGGTTCATTCATATGATGGACTTGTTGCTGGGAAGATTGGAAACTGCCATCTGGCAGATGAGGACTACGAGCAGGTGGATGAGATGGAGCTTGAAAGAATGGATATAATGTGGGCCTTAGCAAGTGCTGTTCGGAGGGCGAAAAGTTTGTGAAAAAGACTGGACAGAACTTGGTTGCTACTAAGGACACCACCTTTGGCTTCGACAAGAGTAAAGTGACCTGCTTTAACTGTGGTGAGAAGGGGCACTTCAAACGAGAATGTGTCAAGCCAAAGAAGACGGGGAATGGGAACCCGTTCTCATCATTTACTCGCCAGGACAAGCAACCCTCTAATTCTACTTCATCAAACAAGGACCCTAAAGCACTAACTGCTCATGATGATGAAGGACAGGATTGGAGTTTCAGGTTTGTCTCACCAGGAGAATCTAACATTGCCAGTGTCGAGGATATTGACGATGATTCTGCGAGTGAAGGTGATATAGCAGTTGAAATTGCAATGTCACATAGTGAAGAAACAACTGCAGCCGAGGTCAGCTACAAGCCAAATGAGGAAGTTTCCACCTCAGAGACAGAAAAGCCAGAGTCGACAGAACCAGAATCATCTGATGCGGCACTGATGGCTAATACTTCTGAACCAACTCAGGTAAGTACCACTGACCGACTTTTTAATAACCATGCTTGTTCTGATTGTGACACGTTTAGGAATAGCATAGATGAAAAATTTGCTAGGTTATTAGATCATAATGATAACTTAGTAAAAGATTTACGTCTGTGCACTGAGGCAAATAGAGTACAAACAAAATGAGCATTGTTATAAAGAAAAGATAGACCTATTGACCAAACAACTTAGGGAAACTGAAGTAGTGGCTTTAACCAAGCAAACGACATTAGGTACTATCTTAACTCCCTAGAAGACACTAAGAAACAAAGAGAGAGATAGAAGGAGTTAATATTAAAACAAAAACTGCATAGTTGGACTAGTTCTTCACACATATTCAACACTTAGTAAGAGAAAGGAATAACGGGGAGGGATTAGGCTACAAAGTGGTTCCACCACCACCTGAGACCTTGATGAACACCAAGTCTAGACCAGTAAATAATAACCCCATCAAGGATCATGTGGTGACCACTCCTCTTGTTACTGATCCAGACACCTCATGTTCATCTACTGAATCTGGTAAGAAACAAAAGGAGGCCACTTCAAAGGCAAAGGGTAAAATGCCATGTGTTAACCTGGAAAATGAATTTGAAAAAGTTAATTTACAGTCAGGGTCAAATAGAGTCAAATCAGAACCTAAAAGGACTTCAAATGTTACTTTTTCAATTCAAGTCAAAAACAGTTAACCAAAAAAGAAAACAGGTTAAATCAGTAAAGTTTGCCCAGAGAAAACATCAAACATCCAAGAGTCAAAACTAAAGTGATTGATGTTACTAGAGTGTCACGCACTTCTCCACAAAGAAAGTCTACTCATAAAGTTGATAGCAGGTCATGCTACAACTGTGGAGAATGTGGACACATTGCTTCCGACTGTCATTTCTATCAGACACCTAGGAAGAAGATTGATCTTCTGGACTCTAGACCTAGGTCTTCTAAGCGGAGTTCTCTAACTCCACCTAGAAGAGCTAGTGACCTAAAGTCCAACCTGTAAGCCAGACGACTGTTTATCATAAACAGGCATTGCACAAATCGGCTTATGGAAAGAAAAATCCACCCTTGTGTCTGATACTGATAACAAGAAGAACCTGAGCTACCCTCACCTTCTAAGGGTCAATGGGTGGAGTTTATGATGTGTGATGCCTCTGGGAAACCCAAGACAGTCAAAGCTTGGGTTCCTAACCTAAACTGATTCTTTTACTTTGTATGCGCAGGGTGCTCGATATAGTGCTGAGACTAACACGTGGATTATAGACAGCGGAGCATCCAGGCACATGACAGGAAATAGCGCCCTTTTATCTAACGTCAAACAAATAAAAGGAGGGCATGTTTCCTTTGCAGGAAACAAAGGAGGCTATATCACAGCTCAGGGAGAAGTGGGAAATCAGAAAGTTAAGTTTGATAAAGTGAACTACGTTCAACAACTTCAGAACAACTTACTTTCTGTGTCCCAAATCTGTGATAAAGGATTTAAAGTCGTCTTCGATAATCAGAAGTGTTACGTGCTGAAGAAAGAATATATGATCCCAGAAGACCAAGTTCTGATGACTGCTTCAAGATATAAAGACCTTTATGTCTTGGATCTGTCAACAGCTGCCACAACGGATCATGAGGTTCAGTGTTTCTTATCTAAAGCTACTGAGAAGGATTCCATCTCCTGGCATCGGAGAATGGGACACATTAGTCAAAGGAAGATGAATCATTTGATTCAGAAGGATTTAGTTAGAGGAGTGAATGTCAAGAACTTCCAACTTCCTGACTTTTGTGTAGCTTGCAAGAAGGGCAAACAGACAAAGAAGTCTCATAAGGAAAAGAAAGTTCATTCAATAGAACTTCCTCTTGAGCTTCTTCACATGGATCTGTTCGGTCCAGTTAGTACAAGGAGCATCAGGCGACGCGTACTGCTATGTGGTCACTGATGACTACTCAAGGTTCACTTGGGTAATGTTTCTGAATCAAAATCAGAAACTTTGGAGACATTCAAGGAATTAGTAACCACACTGGAATCACTCTACAAGCTCAAAGTTCGACAAATACGCTCAGACAACGGGACAGAATTCAAGAATCAAGGGATGGAGGCATACTGCAAGGAAAAGGGAATTGTGCATCAATTCACTTCTGCCTACACACCTCAGATGAATGGAGTTGCTGAGAGAAAGAACAGGAGCTTGATAGAAACAGCCCGGACTATGCTGGCAGACTCGAAACTGCCTATCCAATTCTGGAACGAGGCAGTGGCAAATGCTTGCTATACACTGAACAGAGTCCTAATAGTCAAGCGCCACGGAAAGACATGTTATGAGCTACTTCAAAGACGCAAACCGAATTGGAGTAGTACCTTGAACCTTTTGGCGCACCGTGTACACTTCTGAAGAAGACACAAGAAGGAAAATTCAGCGAGAAGGCAGTTGAAGGAATTTTTCTAGGATACAACATACCGAACAAGCGAGTTTACAATAACTCAACGGGTCTTGTAGAAGTGTGGTGTAATGTCGACGTTCAGAGATATACCACACCACCTACAGGCAAAGGACCTGCATACTTCTTCGATTATGATGGATTCTTCAAATCCTTCAACATCCCTCTCTCTCCCTCGGATGATGAGTTAGCTACTAGGATGATGTATGATATACTAAACACTCCATCCAGCACACAGGGAGAGTCATCTACTCAGTCAGAAGGGTAGTCGATGAAAGTGACTCCTCCTCTGAAGATGAAACTGAAGCAGATGACCAGAACGGTCAGGAGGAACAGGTTCCAGTTCCTGAAAGTCCACAAGCATCCACAAGTGATGCACCCTCGACTTCGGAACCTCAAACTCCAACCTCCTCCAGATGCAGACCAAATGTTCACAATCTTGGTTCGGAGGTGACTGTGCCGACTACTCCAGGATCACGACTAAACGTCTATCATCCCCTTGACAATGTTATTGGAGATGTCGATCAGGAGTACAAACCCGAAATCAGCTATACTCAGCTGATTACGCCTCAGTTATGGAGAAGGGTTACATTCATGATGGTGCTTATCGATGTTTTGTCTCGCAGGTTGAGCCAAAATATGTCAGTGAAGCACTAAATGATGAGGCGTGGGTGAGTGCCATGCAAGAAGAACTTCTGCAGTTTAAGAAGTTAGGTGTATGGACACTGGTAGATAGACCTAAAGGTGCTAAAGTCATTGGCACCAAATGGGTACTAAAATGTAAGAAGGATGACCAAGGAGTCATCATAAGGAACAAAGCTCGACTGGTGGTTCAAGGTTTTCGCCAAGTCGAGGGTATTGACTATAATGAAGTGTTTGCACCCGTGGCAAGGATGGAAGCTATTCGTATCTTCCTCGCCTATGCCTCGTACATGAAGATTAAAGTCTACCAATTAGATGTGAAGAGTGCATTCCTTCATGGGGAAATAAGGGAAACAGTCTATGTCAGTCAACCCGAGGGATTTGAAGACCCTTATCATCGGGATAGAGTTTACAAGCTCGACAAAGCTTTATATGGGCTTCATCAAGCTCCTCGAGCTTGGTACGAGAAACTCTCGACTCATCTTGTGAAACACGGCTTTCGCAGGGGAGTCATTGACTGTACACTGTTTATTAAAGAAAAGGATGGTGACCTACTGCTTGTACAGATCTATGTTGATGACATAATCTTCGGGTCAAAGAACGAAGAGTTATGCAAAGAGTTTGAAGCAGTGATGAAGAAAGAGTTTGAGATGAGTGCAATGGGGAGATGAAGTTCTTTCTCGGGTTACAGGTGGATCAAACACCTAATGGGATCTTTCTACATCAGACCAAGTATGTAGGAGACATTCTCAGTCGCTTTGACATGGAGAATGCTTCTGCTGCTGGGACTCCACTTGCTACGAATCATGATATAGCACCTGATGAGAGTGGAGATCTTGTAGATGCCACTATGTACCGAGGAATGATTGGATCCCTCATGTATCTCACTGCCTCAAGACCTGATATCATGTATGCTACATGTTATGTTCCAGATATCAGGCTAAACCTAAGGTCAATCATCTGATCGGGGTCAAAAGGATCTTTCGCTATCTAAAGGGTACACCCACCCTGGGGTTGTGGTATCCTCATGATGACGATTTTGAGCTCACAGCGTATAGTGACTCGGACTATGGAGGCTGCAAAATGAACTACAAGTCTACATCAGCAGGGTGTCAATTCTTTGGGAGAAGATTAGTTACATGGCAGTGTAAGAAGCAGACATCGGTTGCATTGTCAACCTGTGAAGCCGAATATGTTGCTGCTGCAAGTTGCTGTTCCCAATCATTTGGATTCAACAGCAAATGCGGGATTACGGTTTGAAATTCTCGTCTACTCCTATTTTTGTTGATAACTCTGCTGCAATTGCAGTAACCAAAAACCCGGTTCAACATCCTAAGACCAAACACATCGGTATTAAATACCACTTCGAGAGACTGTTTTGAAAAGAACTTAATAGATGTGGTTAAAATTAATACTGATTTTCAACGTGCTGACCTCTATACAAAGCCTTTGATAAACCACGTTTTCAATACTTGCTAGAGGTCAACGGCGTTAAAAAGAAAAGTGAGGTAATTCTGATGAGAATAATGTGTAGTCCGGTGTAGTTCATTAATGTTTTTTATTTTATGTTATCTGTTTTTTTCTGTCTGTTACATTTAACTCATGTTACCTTGCTGTTTATTAAAATCCAAAAATAATTAAATCCGAAATGATTTTAGTATTTTAGGGGGAGAATATGTCAGCAAGTTAATATTAAAAAAAAAAAAAGAGGGAGAAGGGTAACTAGCTGAAATAAGGTAGATTGTGTCTGTGATACTGATTCAATACCTTTGGAATATGATAGTACACAGGAACAAATCAAGAGGGATTTAAAATTTAAGGTTTGAAAAGATGCAAAAGTTCAAAGTATAAGTCTGTGTAGTCTAAGCAATAAAAAAGGAAAATGATAGAAAACTGGCAACTCCTAAGGTGACACAGAGAAAGTAGACTTAGAGGCTGCTAGACCACAAATGATATGTTGGTAGATTCAACACAATAGACAATTAGACCTGATTGGTGATCTCAAGATCAAACTAAGTTGTTCAACTGACTGTGGACTTCCATCTTATCACTGGTTAACACAATCAAATATATTCCAATAAGGGGCAATGAGCATTTAAACGCCACAAAAGTGTGCGGATGACCAAATTAGAGCAAAGCAAGAAAAAATGAAAGACAAATGCAATAAAGCTAATGGCTCATGTTGTTGGTGCATTTGTGTCAAATAAAGTAAGCTGCTCTAACAAGGAGATAGGTTGTGTGCCTCTCTGCTGTGCGATGGCACTGACCTGAGGATAAGCATAACCTAGATATTCTAGAATTCATTGTTGTTTGCCGCCTCTCTGCTGTGCGATGGCACTGACCTGAGGACAGGCTTCTCTTTGAAAGCTCTAAGAATAGTCTCTTCTTGTAATAATACCCGTAGACCGCTCAAAACCTCTGAGGAATGTTGATTACCATATAAGTGTGGGATCCACAAATGTTAGCTGAAATAATTAAACCTAAATCAGTCACCAGTCTGCGTCAAAAGTCTGTGTATGGATTTAAGTGGACAAATATACTGACAATCTTAGTGGCTACATTCTCAAAAGTTCAACTCAATGTGAAGATCTAAGAGTTTCAGTATGATTTCCTTAAGTTGCTAACGACTCTGGATGAACACCGAGAATTAAGCATCAAAGAGCTTTAATAACAAGTCCCAAAATGATTTGATATTCCTGTATGATTCCAAAATTGAGTTGGTCCAGATATGATCAATCTAAGTTAAGCTGTCTACTCCTAATCAAATCCCTTAGATTTCATCTTAGGGTTTTATCTCTCACAAAAAGTCCAAACATAAACTTTAGTTGTGTAGTTAGTTTAAGTTACTATGTTTATCTTTTAATTTGTGTGTCTGTCGGACTACATCAGGGAAATCAGAAGGGAATTAACTTACCTAAAAAGGGTCATGTCTGAGATGGCCACATGGTTTTAAAATTTAAAAGGTCACGTCTGAAGTGACTGAATTGGTTAAGAGCTTACAATGTTATTATCAAAAGTGAAAAGGGTCTGAATAGTAAATGTTAAAAATGACTGTAAACTCACAAAGTGTGACCCATTCGCACTAGTGGATCATGGTTATCGACCAACTATGCGAATGGCTTCCAATCGGCCGAATGGACATGAAATTGATTCATTCGACCAATGGAAGGGGGAGAATGAAACAGTAGACCGACTGAGGCTCAGTCGGTCAACTAAAGGGGCGAATGAAGGAGACCGAGATGAGTCGAAGTCGACCGACTGAGACTCAGTCGGCCGACTGAATGCGATTGACTAGGCCAATCGTACGACTGAACCTCAGTCGCCCGATTGAACTGAGCGACTGAGGCCAGTCGGCCGAATGAACCTAGGTTTAGTATTTAAGGGTCTTAATCGATCGCATATCACTCATCACTCCCAAAACACCCCGAATCGCGTTCTTACCGTTACCCTGTCGAAATTGCCTCCGATTCTGATATACATTGCGGTTAAGATTCTTACATTCCAGTGACGTTTTACAGGTACACTACTCCTTGAATCCTACCAAAATCAGTACATCACCGAACTACAATAGCGACATTGGATTAAATCAAGAACCGAACTGCGAATCGACCTAATCACCTATGTAAATGAAGCAAAATGTAAAATTGAGTTTAATAGGTTATTAGTGACAAGTATCGAGACTAATGGACCATTACACACTGTTAAAAGACTTAGAAGGGTCAAGATTCGACCCACAGGGATCGAACAGTGGGGCAAGCGACTGGTCGTTCGAATGAACTCCATCGCACGATTGAACCTTGCGATTGGATCATTCGACCGACTGAACCACCCGAATGAGTCCAGTCGGCAGATTGAACTCAATCGCATGTCTCAGTCGGCAGATTGAACTCAATCGCATGCCTCAATCAGCCGATTGAACTCAATCGCATGTCTCAAACAGGCGACTGACTTCAGTCGCATGATTCATTCGCACGAATGAATCAAAATGACTTTCAACTTTACACTTAGAACAGAAGTTTCATGTCTTATGTCTTAATAGTTCTATGTCTTGTGTGTTACAGATAAATGGCAGAAAAGTGGACCATAAATCCCAAGCACAACATCTGTGCCCACTTGGATCACACCACCAGGAACGGGGCTGAGTTTACCGACATAATTGCATTTCTGAGACGGTCCCGGATCTATAAGGCGATCTCCACTCCTTGCACGCCTTACAGATCACTCCATCAGGCATTCTGGGAAAATGCCTCGGTGGACCGCTCTCGTGAGCCTTACTGTATCAGGAGCTCCATACTGGGCCATGATATTGAGATCTCTGCCGCCGATATTCAGAGGGTCCTAGAGTTCGGGGAGGATGCTGATCATCCTACAAAACTACATCCATTGACTGTAAGAGGATGCTTCCTAAGGCTAAAGTACGCTGGGGATATCAACTCAGGTGTGCTCAACAAGAGCAACCTGAGCCCCCAGTACAAGTACTTAGCACACGTGATCTAAAGTGTGTAGCTTCGAGGAGGGGTGGGTTTGACGACCTCTCAGACCAGATTCAAAATGCCTACGTGGCACTGGTTCTGAACCACCCTTTAGTTTTTCCAGCATGATATTCTCCCTTCTGGAGAAATGGAGGAGAAGAGTTTGGGGAGAGGATAGGGTATGTAACCCAGATTCTACAGAATCTTCAAAAAAAGAGAAGCCACGTTGCCCCAGAGAGTCACGTTGTGACGCACAGAGGGAGAACCTGGGAGAAGGAATATACAAGGGATGAGAGTTAACTAGGAAAGCAGATGGAGAAGTTTAGCAAGGGGAAGCCATGGGCACCGGTCTGACTATGTTCCCTGGAGACTGCTCACCTGCTGAGGTGACTGAGTCAGCAGGATTCCATCAAGATTGTGCTTACCGATGAGGAGGATGACATTGGATGAGCGTTCCATGAACCCGGGAACTGAGATGACACGTGCGGATGTGGGTTCCAACTGCTGAGGAACTGAGTGAGAGGATTCCATTGAGCCTTTGTGCTTAGCAGGAAGATGAACAAAGAAGCGGACCAGGAAGCTAACTGAGGGATGAAATGACCAATGATGCTCGGAGTCCCAGGAGAAGGATTGCAGGAGGGAAGCAGTCCCACATACAGAGCGGGGAGGATAGTGTGGGAACCAATCGAGAGACAGGATGAGGAGTCGACACAACCGAGGGGACGGAGAGAAGACCTCAGGGAAAGAAAAGAGGAAAAAGCGTAGGTAACCTCATCACACCACATCCCCCATACCTCCACACTAGTACCTCTGCAGACATACCTTCCACCACTCACACACTACTCTGCAGACACACCTTCCACCACCATACCTCTCCCCACAGCAACCACAACCACCACCATACCGATCACCACAAGCGACCCCTGCCACCACTACTTCATTCACCCCACACTCACCACCACCATCATCCAGACCTTACCCGATATTCACCACCTCCACCACCACCAAGCCACCAAACCGAGCCCTCAGCCTACCCCTCACACACCTCTAGATCTCCTCTACCTCCAATCGGGGTAGAGGAACAGCTGGCAGCCTTAAATAGAATGGTGTTACGACTGCTGGCGGGCTGATGAGGAAAAGACCTCTCAGATCCGCCAGCTCACCGACCTGACTGCTGCACAATCGCAAAAAATTGCAGAGCAGGATCGAGCTATTGAGGAGCAGGCCCAGAAATTGGCTGCTCAGAACACTCAGTTGGACCAACTCCGAGCACAAAGCGTCACAGCAGGTAAGCAGATAGAGGAGTTGGAAAAGGAAAGAGGTCCATTTTGCTAAAATTGAAAGGATCAAAGGAGGAACCTCTAAAGATAAAGGATGGAGAAAGAGATAGTGAGGATGATGATGATGATGAGACAGTGATTCTGATGAAGAGAAAACAGAAGAGTGGTGTGCAGATGAAGAGACTGAAGAAGGAGAAGCAGCTGAATCTGTCTCAGCTCCGGTCAAGAGAAGAGACAAAGAACCGACAGGATCAGTCAGCTTCTGCTTCTGCACCTTCACACGAAGAGACTAGCATAAGGAAGTAAAAGTAAAATAGTGGATGTTTATGTTATATATTAATGCATTTTGTTTGATATATTACTAATGATTTGAATGTGAAATGTGTAAATCAAACAGATCCAAAGTACCACAGAGATGAGTTTGATATTGCTCCCCTTCAACAGGTCAAGTCTCAACTCACAATGATTCTTGATCTGCAAGGGATTGTCAGAAGGTCAGTGAGTTATACCCCTGAAGAAGGTGAAATAATTCACGACCTATCTAACGAGCAACTGGCAGAGATGTTCAGACTCAATCCTGATGATATTGTCAAGGATGCTCCAACAGTTGATTCAACCAGTGACGACGAACTACACGACGTTGATGAAGTTGAGGTTGAAGATATTGCTGCTGAAGAGTACCCTCAATACGCTGACAACGCGGGTAATGTGGTCCCCAATCTGGGTGAGTCCCTAGTCAGTGATATGTTTGAGGTACTAGACAAGATGGAGCAGGAAGCAGGAAAGACCGAAGGAACAGCCCAAGCCTCAAACGATGATGTATACATTCAAAAGGCTGAGTGGGCTGAATGTTTTAAAGAAGTCAGAGCCCAACGTGATGCACGAAGAGGGATGCCTACACCAGTTACAGCGTCAGACAGCAAAAAATCTCATGGTGTCAGGCAATGAGCTATATATGGCATGGATTTTGATGATTTAACGGTTGCCGTTAAGAGGGAAAAGGGCATAGAGTACTTTAGATTCCACATGATCTAAAGACTCTACCTGGATTGAGCTCAACCAGCTGGCCAAGTTGAAGCTGTTGTATGCTGACCCGAGAAAAATGTCAGGCTTTTGAGGCTGCCCTCAAGAAAGAGTACCACACCAGATGGATTAACTTCAGACCTCAACAACCTACAAGGTATATTAGAAGGTCTGAGATGGATGCCATTACTGGAAAACCTAAGATTGTGTTGAAGTGGAGTCCTCCTCGCACTATGTCGAGAATCCCTCTCAGGGAAATGCCACAGGACTTCACTCCACACTTCAAATGGTGGTACTATGATTGGGAAACTGCTGAAGCTGTCATAGTTCTGAACAAAGGGGATCAAATGGATACTGTCAGGGTATTCGACCCAATGTGGCTAACCAACTTGTCTGCTAATGATGTTTATACATATACAAGTGGCCACTGTTCTATGACACACAAGACATTGTACAAGCCCTCCAGTTCCAAAATGTTATACGACTTTGTTTCGCGTTTGATATTCACGCGGGAGTCACAAAGAGGACAAGTACAAGAAATATGAGAAGGTAATGAAGAAAACAAGACATTAGAGAGATCTAGGTCCAAGGGGGAGTTTGTTGATACATGTATGTCCCTAGATCGTGATATGTGATGTAATAGATCTTGTTTGGTATGATTAATGAACTGATGTTGATAGTTGTTGGTTATAATGTTAATAGTTCATTAATGAGTCGTAAATGAATTGATTGAGTTTATGATTACTTGAATGATTACATATAATATTATATTAATTAATAAAACATTCAAACTTAACTTAATGAAGTTCCATGCGAATGGCTCATGCGAATGAACCATAAGCATGAAGAACCTCATACGATTGACTCAGTCGCACGACTGAACCAGGAGACTGGATCAGTCGTACGACTGTAACATAAGATTGGCTCAATCGCACGACTGAACACTCAGTCGCACGAATGAACAACCGCATGGTTCAATCGCACGACTGAACCAAACTAATGGTTCAGTCGCACGATTGAAGAGTGCCAACCTATAAATACAACTCAATTCGTGAAAAACAGTGAGATTCGATCAAGTATAATTCCAGACGAACCCTAGCCGTCCAGAAACCTTCCAAATCGTTCTCAAGTTCATAGAACACATTAGATCGATTCTTATCGATTCTAACGTTAGTTTCAATCCCTGATTGATTCTTCGTGTGTTCTCACTGAT
>JACCIX010000351.1:0-12500 GCA_025506515.1 Flaveria trinervia
GGTGGAAATCCTAAGATATATATCTAACAGATTTATTTCTAGAACAAGCAACTTCAAGATATTTTGGCCATAAGTGGAATTATTCATTATGGAATCAAACAAGTAAGTCAATTATTCGGGACATGTTATCAAAACCTTTTGATGCTTGATTCTTGTTTCCATCAAGAGTCATTAGCAAGTCTAGCAAATCATACTAGTACCACAAGATGCATACAGTGGTGTTGACTTTCAAGTGTTTCAGCCACGATGATTGTCTGTACAATGGTACCATAGACTTTTCACACAGATTGGTGATGGTTTAAGGTTTAACTATTTCAACAAGCGGTTGTGGATCCCACGCTTATATGGTAATCAACATTCCTTAAGAGATTTTGAGAGGTCTATGGGTAGTATTCAAGAGGAAACTATTCTAGAGCTTTCAAAGAGTTACAAAGCCTCAGGTCAGTGCCACCGCACAACAGAGAGGCGCAAACACCAATGAATTCTAGAATATTGAGGTTGTGCTTATCCTCAGGCCAGTGCCACCACATAGCAGAGAGGCACACAACCTATCTTCTTGATGTAGCAATTTTATTCCTTTTTGCACAGATCGCACCAACAACATAGGTTATTAGCTTGATTGCTTTTTGCATTTTTATCATGTGCTTTGCTCATTTTATGGTCATCCACACACATTTGTGCGTTTATTTTGCTGGTCACCCCTTATTGGAACTCTGTTGATTGTGTTAACCATGGATAAGATGATAACCCACAGCTTGTTGAACAACTTAGTTTGATCTTGAAATCACCAACGAGGTCTACTTATCTATGGTGTTGAATCTACCGACACATCATCTAATGGTCTAGTTTTACTATCATTTTTCCATTTATTTTTGCTTAGACTTCTCAGACTTATATTTTGAATTTTGCATTTTAGACAATTTCTTCTTTTAAAGTCCCAACCTATTTGTTCCTATGTACTATCATTTTCTATAGTCTTTGAATCAATATCACAAATACGATCTCATTTCTTTTAGCTTGTCTGTCCTCCTCCCTCGTTTTTTTATATACTAACTTAACCTATTCTCCCCCTAAAATTCTAAAACCATAAAAGATATGCATTTTAGGATTTTAATAGGTGAAGAAATAAAAATAAAATAAAACAAAATAAACTAAATATTAAAAGTAAATGAAATCTTCTTGTCGGAATAAGTACTGTCATCGTCGGAAATCACATCACTTTTTTTTAACGTTGTTGACCTCTAACAGATATAGAAAACGTGGTTTATCAAAAGCCTTTGTGTAGAGGTCAGTGCGTTGGAAATCTGTATTAATTTTAACAACATCGATTAATTTTTTTTCCAAACAATCATGTAAAAAGTGATATTTAATGCCGATGTGTTTAGTCTTAGGATGTTGGACCGGATTTTTAGTTTTGGCTATAGCAGCAGAATTATCAACAAAGATAGGAGTGTTAGAGAATTTCAAACCGTAGTCCCGCATTTGCTGTTGAATCCACATGATTTGAGAACAGCAGCTTGCCGCAACAACATATTCAGCTTCACAAGTTGACAGTGCAATTGATGTCTGCTTCTTACACTGCCACATGACTAATCTTCTCCCAAAGAATTGACAATCTGCCGAGGTTGACTTGTAGTTCATTATGCATCCGCCGTAATCCGAGTCACTATACGCTGTAAGCTCGAAATCATCATCATGAGGATACCACAACCCGAGTGTTGGGGTACCCTTCAGATAACAAAATATCCTTTTGACTCCAATTAGATGGTTTACTTTTGGTTTCGCCTGATATCTTGAGCAGAGACACGTTGCATACATGATGTTAGGTCATGAGGTAGTGAGATACATGAGATATCCAATCATGCCTCGGTACATGGTAGCATCTACCATATCACCATTCTCGTTGGGCGCTATATCATGGTTTGTAGCAAGTGAAGTCCCAGCTGCGGAAGCATTCTCCATATCAAACCGATTGAGAATATCACCTACATACTTTGTCTGATGTAGAAATATTCCCTACGGTGTTTGATCCACCTGTAACCCGAGAAAGAATTTCATCTCTCCCATGGCACTCATTTCAAATTAAGCCTTCATTACTGCTTCAAATTCTTTACACAAGTTTTCCTTCTTGGAGCCGAAGATTATGTCATCAACATAGATCTGTACAAGCAGTAAGTCACCATCCTTCTTTTGATAAACAATGTACAATCAATCACTCCTCTTCGAAACCCATGTTTCACAAGATGAGTCGAGAGTTTCTCATACCAGGCTCTAGGGGCTTGATGAAGCCCGTATAAAGCCTTATCTAGTTTGTAAACTCTGTCCTGATGATACGGATCCTCAAATCCCTCGGGTTGACTGAGGTACTGCCACACCTCAAAATCCACTTGAGGAGTTTTACCGCGAGGCGTGTGAACAAACCAGGATCACAATCAATAGTTACTCAGAACGACTCTATATGCCATAATTTAAATGAAATCAACCAAAAGTAAATAAATTAAATAGTGCGGAAGCGTTTTGAAAACAACCCAAAGAAATAAAAGTATAATTGTGGCAAGACACGTGCCAATCCCAAAAGAGTAATCATTAATTATTGAAATGATAAAAATGTCTTGAAGACCGTGTCATAGAATGCAGTGAACCATGCAGTGCTCCTATGGCAAGCAAGCTAATGACCTGAGAATAGCATACTAAAATGTCAACACAATGGTTGGTGAGTTCAAGAGATATTCAAACATAAACAGTTTAATAATAGAGATATACAAGTAGCGTATTGTAACAGATAGCTAGTCCATTAACAATAAATATTATTTCATAGTGATTTCGCAATTGAAGCTGACTGTGTTACGTTGTTGCCTCCTGCCACGACTTAACAGGTCGTGACAATGTTCATTAGGACAACTTGCACCCGGTTGACCTCGAGTCACACAGGTGGGACTCGTCAGACCCAGTAGTACTACCCAAATTTCCCCGCTAATCAATATTAACAATTCGAAAGTGTGAGGAGTTTTCCGTGATATCAACACTATATAATATTGTACACAACTTGAATACATAAAGCGTTCGTGATTTACCAGTATGCCATCTCCCCTAAAGAGAGTAAATAAAAAGTGGGGCATGAACTCACCTGATATGCGTATAGATACACAAAGTTTGACTTGTCAAACAGAATAGACAGACAACCTTCAGAGGTTACCTAGATCATATAAGTGCATGAGTACGTGTAATCAAAGAACATGTGAAACCCTAAGTACACTACAACCAAGGACTCAAGATTTCAAACAAAACAGACATGTTTGACCTAGTTGACCCGTTTGACCCGTTGGTGACTTTATGTGTTGTAAACCATTCAAGTAAATCATACACATACATCATACATAGTTAACATTCAAATAGATCATATGTATGCTATATCATCCAGGTGTAACACTTAGATCATCATACAACCAAGTATCATACAAGTCATGCGAATCTAGAACATTAACATATTCACTAGTTATAACACAACTAACATGTCACACAAAGATCAAACCACTCACTACATGCCATGTGAAGCCACTCACGACTTCACATCCTAAACCTGCCAATCCTACTAAGTAGGGGCCTCAGATTCGCACGCGTGTATGATGATCATAACCATAATCATTAATCAAATGCATTGCATCACAACAATCAATCACCAATCCCAAACATGATGTCCTACTACTAATCAACATCCAAATCATACATGATCATAAATGTCCAAGTATCATTTCATGATTACCCCGGCATCACATACAACCAAATTACCATGTTCTACCACATTAGAATCTATTCATGATCATACTAACATGTTCCTAACATCCCAACATGTTCAAGCTATCATTTTTCAGACTTTAGGCAAATAAAGTTTCCCTTTTGGGAAAGTACATCCCAACATCTATCAACCATCCAACGTATTCATGAATTCATCATAATTATACCATCTCAAGCTCCTAACAATATTTAGACATGATCAACATTACCCAATCACCATAATCTAACAATCTTCATAAACAAAAGTTTCTACTTTTAGCAAGCTATGAATCAACAACATACATTCATGTAAGGCCCCGTTCCCGGGACGCTTACAGCTGGGTTCTCATCGCACATAAAATGTATAATTACATTTGTATTTCATAAAATCGCAGCGGAAAACTAAAACAATCTTTCATTTCCATGTAAATGCTTTTGCAAGTTAATACGACATTCATTACAAAATAGCTTGTTCGCATTACAATGCAAAAACATTAATCAAAAGAATGCCATCCCAAAAGAGCTGAGTAGTCACCCGTGCCACCCTCAGCAACCATTACCTGCCAACTGGAAACACATCAAAGTCAGCGTTGCTGAGTGAGTTCTAGTTTTATAAATAAAACATACTTTACTTTCATATAAAACCGTTCATTACTTATACATGATCACACATCGTACGTACACATAGATAACATCATTATTATCTTCTTCATTCGTTCATTCGTTCTTTCATTACTTTACTTGCGCATCAGACATCATCCTTACCAATACCATGTGCTACACCCCGGTTAGTCATAGCTACCGGGCCGAAGTCAACAAATGAACAGCTAAACATATGCCACGGTACTAGGAGTAACCATCAGTCTTAGCTACTGGGCCGAAGTCAACAAATGAACAGCTAAACGTATGCCACAGTACTAGGGGTGAGCGGTAGAGGTTCTACATTCAGGGTCAATCACCAAGAAGGACCCGTTATTCGATGTGTGCAAGACGTTTCATTCGTTCATTAATACATGCATTCATTCATCATGTTCCTCTTTCTTTATCTTTCACTTTACGTTACATAATACTTCGTTCATTCATCATAATAGGTAGAGCCATAGGAAGGTATTATACATCACACTAAGGAACATTAACATGCATCAACATCACATCATACAGGGCAACATCATACATACACAACATGCAACATCATCACCCTCATCATGCCCAACATGCTTTCTAAGACCTCGATCGTCGTCTTAAAACTCTTATGGGAACCTTTACATCAAAACTTACATCTGCACTTTCCCCGATAGTCAGAAGTCAATCTACACCTTCCTCGGGTTCAACAGCCCTATTCGGGCGTATGGACACCCTTCAGTCGCATTGCCTCCATGCGACCGAACATCATGCGAATGAACTAATACGGATGAACACCTATGCGAATGAACATCCAGTCGTGCGAATAAACAATGCGGATGAGCACCTATGCGACTGGACCTTCAGTCGTGCGAATGAACCTTCAGTCGTGCGAATGGACCTTCAATCGCATCCTAATCGGCCGTATGGCCTCCATTCGGCCTCCAGTCGGTCGCCTAGCCCTAACTGATGCAGAATGCAGTTCATCCCGACTGCAGCCGAGGGTTTTCGGCCTCCAAACTCATCTAAACCCATTTTAAGCCTAAATCGACCATCCTAAACCTTAGGGATGCATACCATAACCTTATTCAAGCACAACCAAGCAAGAAATCAAGTCACAAACGCATCATACATACACATACACAAACGGGTCAACTTACACACATACGAAAAACTCGATTTCAGATGTTTTCCAGCCCCAAATCGTTTGAAAACAAGTAAAAGAGGGGTCTTAGAACTCACATAAACAAGCACAACGACAAGAGCTTCGATTCGGCTTGCTTCACGACAATTTTGGCGACCTGAACCGACCCGAACCGGCACTTTTCCTCTTTTTCTCTTCTTTCTCTCTTCTTCTCTTTATGAAACTGAAATGTGGGTGTGGGGAGAGTGGGCTGCCCTCTCCCTACATATATCACCACATTTCCCAGCTTTTCTTCGTTGGCGAGTTTGGTCCCTCGACTTTTGGACTTTATTTTCTTTTCTTTCGCCACCGCTTCAAAATAATAAATATCCGGGTGTTACAATTCAAAGATTTCTAGCATTCATAACAACAATCTAGCATCTAATCATCATCATGAACACATCCATAACATCAATCCATCACTAGATCATCATTACATGCAAAATAAAGTTACTATTATTAGTAACCTATGAACACCAACTTCAATTCACCAATTTCTTGCAAAATCAATGTATCCTAACATTCATACAACCTACTAATCATCACACATTCATCAAACAATCATCCATAATGCATAATCATGGCATTTTCGAACTAGGGTTTGCTTCATACTCAAAGTTCATGATCAATCCACTAAAAACATAGAATTCATGCATAATCGACGTTAACTAACATGTATTCAATCTAACTAACATACTAACATCATCAACCAACATCAATTTCGACCCCATGAAGGCCAATTCACGAATTAGGGTTCGGCCCTCAACAAAAACTCACAAAAACATGAAAAATCTAACCTTTAAACGTGTATTAACTTGCAATTGATGATTCCTACATGTTGTATGCCTTGTAATCGAATCAAATTGATGTTTTGATGCTTGTTCTTGGCTGATTATCACAAAGGGAGGGGGTTTGGGGAGTGTTTGCGGCCGAATGGGTGGGAATTAGGGTTGGGATTTGTTTTGTTTAATTTTAATTTACATAATTACCCTTTTAACCCTTGTAATTTGTATTTTATAAAAACTAGACTTTAAACTCTTTGTAAAGTGTTTTTAACTTAATAATATAAAGATATAAACTTATGAAAATCATTATATATCTTATCTTTATAAAAACACAAGACATACGAATAAATAGGCACGTTTCGCGTTACGCGATTAATTTTCTAATTAACCTTTTAAAAATGTGTAAACACATAAACATAACACAATAATCACATAATCAATTAGATTCACATTAAATTAACATTATCCATTATCACTAGGTCACCAACGTTAAACGACAACTAGTGTGTGTTCACGACACATGTATGCAAGACTTAACGGAAATAAAGGAGTTTGGTAACGGAAATTTACCGGATGTCACAGGTACAATGTTTCTCGGATTTCACCATAAAGGAATGCACTTTTCACATCGAGCTGATAGACTTTAATCTTCATATACGATGCATAGGCTAGGAAGATACGGATTGCTCCTATTCTTGCCATGGGTGCAAACACTTCGTTGTAATCGATTCCCTCGACTTGTCGATATCCTTGAACTACAAGTCGAGCCTTGTTTCTGATAATGACCCCTTGGTCATCCTTCTTGCATTTTAAGACACATTTAGTGCCAATGACCTTAGCACCTTTAGGTCTGCCCACCAGAGTCCACACACCTAACTTCTTGAATTGAAGAAGCTCTTCTTGCATGGCACTCACCCAAGCCTCATCATTTAAGGCATCACTTACATATTTTGGTTCAGATTGAGACATAAAACATCGATAAGCACCATCGTGAAGGTAGCCTTTTTCCATGATTGAGGCATAATCAGCTGAATATAGCTGATTTCTTGTCTGTACTCCTGATTGTACATCCCCTATGACATTGTCCAGAGGATGATAAACATTTAGACGATATCCAGGTGTGGTGGGTACAACTACCTCATTATCCAGATTGTGAACCACAGGTTTAGTATCTGAGGCAGAGGCATTAACATCTTATGCGTGTGTAGTTGTAGTAGTTGGAACCTATTCCTCATGATCCACATGAACATTTTCCATTTCTTCATCATCAGAAGAGGAGTCACTTACCTCTAGTGCTTCCCCTAAGTTACTAGAACACTGGCCTTGGGAGCCGGATGTTATTGAGTCAAGGGACAGCGTGTTTAAGACCACATACATCATCTTGGTTGCTAACTCGTCTTCAGAAGTGGAGAGAGGGATGTTGAAGGACATAAAGAATCCATATAATCGAAAACGAATGGGGGTCCTTTTCTAGCTGGGGGATGTTGTATCTCTGAACGTCCACGTTACACCACACTTCTACTTGACCCGTTGAGTTATTGTAAACTCTCTTATTCGGTATGTTGTATCCTAGGAAAATTCCTTCTTTAGCCTTCTCACTGAACTTTCCTTCCTGAGTTTTCTTCGAAAGGGTGCAAGGTGCGCCAAACGGTTCGAGGTACTCTAGATTTGGTTTACATCATTGAAGTAGCTCGTAACATGTCTTATAATGACATTTTACCACTAGGACTCTATTTAAGATGTAACATGCATTGGCAACTGCCTCATTCCAAAATTGGACGGGTAGTTTCGAGTCTGCTAGCATTGTCCTTGTTGTCTCTATCAAGCTGCGATTATTTCTCTCGGTAACTCCATTCATTTGTGGGGTGTAGGTAGAAGTGAATTGGCGCACAATTCCCTTTTCTTTGCAGAATGCCTCCATTCACTGATTCTTGAACTCGGTACCATTGTCTGAGCGTACTTGTCTTACCTTCAGCTAGTAGAGAGACTCCAAAGTAGTTACTAACTCTTTGAATGACTCAAATGTTTCAGATTTGGATTTCAGAAACATTACCCAAGAGAATCTTGAGTAGTCATCTGTAACTACATAACTGTACAAGTCGCCGACGATGCTCCTTGTACTGACTGGACGAAATAGACCCATGTGAAGAAGCTTAAGAGGCATTTCTATGAAATGAACTTTCTTTGCCTTGTGAGACTTAGTTTGTTTGCCTTTCTTGCAGGCGACACAAAAATCCGGTAGTTGGAAGTTTTTGACGTTTACTCCTTGCACTAGATGGTCCCATTCTCCTATGCCAGGAGATTGAATCCTTCTCTGTAGCCTTGGACAAGAAGCACTAAACTTGATGATCCGTTGTGGAGGCCTTTGAAAGATCCAAGACATAAAGGTCGTTATATCTTGAAGCAGACATTAAGACTTGGTCCTCCGGGATCACGTAGTCCTTTTTCAGAACATAGCATTTCTTGTTGTCAAATACTACTTTAAATCCTTTATCACAGATTGGGAGACAGAAATCAAATTATTTTCAAGTTGTTGAACATAGTTTACCTTGTCAAACTTCACTTTCTGATTCCCAACTTCCCCTTGAGCTGTGATGTGACCTCCTTTGTTTCCAGTGAATGAAACATGGCCTCCTTTTATTTGTTTGACGTTTGACAGGAGTGCCCGGTTCCCAGTCATGTGCCTGGATGCTCCGCTATCTACAATCCAAGTGTTTGTTTCAGCACTATAGCGAACACCCTGCACATTCAATAGAAAACATTAGTTAAGGTTAGGGACCCCAAGCCTTAACCGGGTTGGGTGTCCAAGAGGCATCACACATCATAAATTCCACCCATTGTCCATTAGAGGGTGAGGGAAGATCATTCATCTTCTTGTTCTCATTACTAGACATTGAACTAGACTTTTCTTTGCATAAGCCAGTTTTGTGTAAGGGCTGTTTGTGATAAACAAACGATTGGCTTATGGTTTGAACTTTATGTTCACTAACTGTTCTTGGTGGGGTTATAGAAATCCTTTTAGAAGAACTGGGTTTAGGATTATGAAGTTCAACTTTCTTCCTAGGTGTCTAATAGTAAGGACAGTTAGACGCGATGTGTCCATACTTTCCACAGTTGTAGCAATATCTACTTTCGACATGCTGGTATGGTTGTTTATGCGGAGAAGTGTGTGACACTTGTGTGACTTTGACTTGGTTGAGTTTTGACACTTCTTGTTTAGACGTTTTTCTTGTTTAACAAAATTAATTGTTTGAACCTTTTTAACATCTTTCCCCTTTTGTTTATCTGGACTTAGACATAATGCACGTGTTTGGTTATCTTGTTTGGTCTTTTTAGGTTCAGAATTATAGGTATTTGAACCAGACTTTACCTTAACCTTCTTAATTTGTTCATCTAGATTAACAATATGCATTTTACCTTTTGACTTTAAAATGGTCTCCTTTTGTTTAGTTACAAATTCAATTGGTTTACTTGTGGAATCTGGGTCACTTACAAGAGGAGTGGATACCACATGATCCTTGATGGGTTGTTATTAATTGGTTTTCTTTTAGCATTCAATAAGGTCTCATGTGGTGGTGGTACCACTTTGTAACCCAAACCTCACTATTGTTATGTTCTCTCACTAAGTGTTGAACTATGTGAGAAGAACTAGTCCAACTGTGCAGTTTTTGTTTTAATGAATTTACTTCGACTTTCAAAACTGCTTCTTGTTTCTTTGCTTCTTCTAGGGAGTTTAGATAGAACTTAATGTCATTATCTTGGTTAAAAGCTACAACTTTAGTTTCCCTAATTTGTTTATTTAACAGTTCTATTTTCTCTTTGTAACTGTGCTCATTTAATTTTAAATACGATTTGCTTCAGTGCACAGTTGTAAGTCATTTACTAGGCTATCATTAAACTAGAAAATTTCAATCTATGCTTTCCCTATATTTATTACAATCAGAACAAGCATGATTATAGAAAAGTTGGTTAGTGGAACTTACCTGACAAGGTTCTGTTGAATCAGCCATCATAGCAGAGTTTGACTTTTCTGGTGCAGGTGATTCTGAACATGTTGGACTTTGACCTTCATCATTCAGGTGATTTACCACATTTACAATTTCTTCATTATTTGACATCACGAGTTCCACTACAATATCACCTTCGCTTGCAGAATCATCATCCAATCCTCAACGCATGCAATGTTGGATTCTCCCGGAGAAACAACCAAAAGCTCCAATCTTGCCCTTCATCATCGTGAGCCGTCAAGGCTTTAGGATCCTTGCCTGATGATGCTGGACTACTTGTGGGTTTATCTTGACGATTGAAGGATGAGCACGGATTACCATTTCCTGTCTTCTTGGGCTTCACACACTCACGCTTGAAATGCCCTTTCTCTCCACAGTTAAAACAGGTCACTTTGGTTTTGTCAAAACCAAAGGTTGTATCCTTTATGGCAATCAAGTTCTGTCCGGTCTTTTTAAAAAACTTCTTAGCCCTCCGGACAGCACTTGCCAATGCCCACATGATATCCATTCTTTCCTGCTCAGTCTCATCTACTTGTTCATAGTCCTCATCTGCCAGATGGTAGATTCCAATCTTCCCCGCAACAAGACCGTCATAAGAGTGAACAATAGCTGCTAGGAGATCCATATGCTCCTTTGCTACCTCTACAGTCACATTACCGAGATTCTCGATCTTTAATCTAGTAGCATTGGCTTCAGGTGCTATGTGTTGGGTGCACGATGACCCTGACGTGTCAGATCCTGAAGTAGTATCTTGAGACGGAGCGGCTGAACTAGATACAAACGACATTTGAAGTAGTGCTCTGGACGTTTTTGCTTGAGGAGTGGAGTCGTATAGTGACGGGTTCTGATCATATGACGCCTTTTGAGACCTGTACTTCATCCTCAACACTTCCTCTCTCAGCTTCAGAATGAAATCGTTGATATCCAACTTCGCCAGCATATCATTCTATCTGAGGTTTGACATAAAAGACACCCACTTTTCTGGCAATCCATCTGCAAAATTCAATACCTTGTCTTCCATGGACGTAACAACTCCATGAGTGTGCAGCTCACTCATCAAGTGGTGGAAACGGTCGATAACATCATCCAAGCTCTCCTTTCCTATCGGTGAGAAGTTATCAAACTCTTTTTTTCAATGCTTTAGCCTTTAGAGCTTTTAATGAGACATTCCCTTCATACCTTTTTTTCAGAGCATTCCATAGCTTCTTTACTTGCTTGTTCTCATAGAACTAATGGAATATATCCTTATGAATGGACTGAGTTAGCAGAGCGTACACCTTCTTCTCTGCATTGTACTTTACCTTTTGTCCATCAGTCATGCCTCCTAAGGTAAGTTTAACTCCATCTGCACCAACTGACATGCTATACCTTGTCTCTATTGATTCCCATAGATTTGGGTCTACACCATTTAGGTAGATCTCGAACCTTTGCTTCCATTATGGGTAATCATCTAACGTTATGAGATTAGGGGGCTTATAGTGATTCCCCACTTCATTTTCCAAAAGCAATAGATTTTGGATCCGTGAATCTCTACCTACGGTGAATGCTGAATAGTGATCTTCCATTGTTATTAACTTTTGATTTGAGAACAAACTTTTGTACTTGTGTGAATGGAAGAATGCGATTAGGCTATTCGTACGATTGAACAATGCGAATGGCTCTATCGTGCGATTAAACAAATGCGGATGGCTCAATCGTGCGATTGGACAGCTACGGATGAACAACTCGAATAGGGTGTTCAGACGTACGAATGGATGAACGACTGAGTGCAATCGTACGTATGGGAGGTGCGTATGAGTCCAATCGTGCGACTGAAACTGCTGGTTTTTGAAAATTCGAGGGTTTTAGGTACTTTGACGCAAAGACATGAATTTTTACTAACCCTAATTGCCGTATGCCGGATAAACGTTAACTTTTTGACCTGGGGACGCGAAAAGCACTGTTTGACACAAGAAGATTACATTTTTTAGTGAAAAACACAATTTTTATATCAAAATCGATTGAATCACACGCAAATCAAGAGCCAAAGCTCTGATACCACTTTTTAGGACTGTTTTCGGTACGGAGTACTAACTGATTTATGTGTGTACCAAATCAAATAGTGCGGAATCCTATTTGATTGGTGATCCA
>JACCIX010000351.1:15000-81145 GCA_025506515.1 Flaveria trinervia
TACATGTGTAAAACGAATTTTGTTAAAAAAACGGGATTTCTTTTATTTTTTATAACTTTTTTTATTTTTTTTATGAAATGGGGAAAGTAGGTGAACATTTTTGTGTTTTTATTTTTTTATTTTGATGTTATTTTTTGATTTATAAAATTTTTAAATATGTTTTTGTTAATTAAAATTTTGCCAATGAGAACTAGTGGTTGAAATTAGTTCCCAGGTTCTCACAAAAAAAACTAGTTCTCATTTGATCCTCCCCTATATATATGTATATATATATATATATATGTATATATATATACATATATGCATAGACAAATTATGGTGCAAAATGTTTTTTTCGTACGAAATGTAAAGAGTTATCATGCAAGAATAGAGGTTACGGGTGAAATTATAATGCAATGTTAATAATTAATCACGCAAAGATGGAATTTTCACACAAAGGTGAAATTATTACGCAGAATTATTCTTACATAATAATTTCACGCAAGTGTAATTTGTCTTGTGTATATATGTAAGGCCCCGATCCCGGGACGCTTACAACTGGTCGATCAACGCACTTAAAACATATAATTTATGTTAACTTAAATAACCATTTCAACGGAAACATTAAAACAACATTTTCATTAAAAAAGCTTTTGCAAAATAATACAACATTCGTTACACAATTTCATTTGTTCGCATTACAATGCAAAAACATTAAACAAAAGAATGTGATCCAAAAGAGCCAAATAGCAGCCCCGTACCATCCTCAGCAACATTACCTGCCAACTGGAAAATGCATAAAAAGTCAGCGTTGCTGAGTGAGTTCTACTTTTATAAAAACATTGCATTACCTTCCATTCGTTAAAGCATTTTCATCACTATCGCACGTGATCACACATCGTACATACATCAAGGTAATAGTTATTATCTTCATCATCGTTCGTTTAATACATTTCGCATGTTCGCACATATCACACATATGTAGTGGTCACTAGGACAGACTCCCCCTATGTGTGTGAACTCTAATGGGTTAGCCAAGATCGCACGCTGTAAATAGACATACACATAGTAATTAAGAAATCGCATATTATTGGAGCAGTCACCAAGACTGAACTCTTACTGTGTATGAACCCTTATGAGTTAGCCAAAATCACGTGCTGTAGACACACACAAGGGAAAACTGTCAATGAGTTGTGAACCTCCCTTCAGTTGCTTGCAAGGCTTTTCATCCGTTTGCTCATTATGTTTCACTTTCATTATCTTAAATCTTTCACTTCATTAAGATAATACTTTACGTTCATTAACAATATCGCACCACGTAAAGTCACATCGTCATACGTAATAAGGAACATAACAGATCATATCATACATAAGCATACCATCATCAATCGCACATCATCAATCATCAATCACACATCATCATGCATAACCATCAATCATACATCATCATACATCAATCATTCATCATACGTCATCATCATATAACATTCATGGCCATCACATCATCTATGACCTAAAAATCAGCTTACATGAACCCCCGGGAACCTCCCAAGTCAAAACCTACATCTGCAATTTTCCCCAAAATTCAGAAAAATAAAGTAAGTCTTCATCTGCATTTCTTTTGTTCATTCGTATTTTTTTATTCATCCGCATTTCCTTTGTTCATCCGCATTTCTTTTTGTACATCCGCATTTCTTTTGTTCATCCGTATTTCTTTTACTCATCCGCATTTCCTTTGTTCATCCGCATTCTTTTACTCATCCGCATTTCCTTTGATCATCCTCATTTCCTTTACTCATCCGCATTTCCTTTGCTCATCCGCATTTCCTTTACTCATCCGCATTTCCTTTACTCATTCTCATTTCCTCTATTCGCATAACTTTCATCCGCATTAGTATGTTGTTCATCCGCATTAATTTATTCATCCGCATTAACTTGTTCATCCGCATGAACTTGTTCATCCGCATGAACTTGTTCATCCGCATGAACTTGTTCATCCGCATGAACTTGTTCATCCGCATGAATTTGTTCATCCGCATGAACTTGTTCATCCGCATGAACTTGTTCATCTGCATTAACTTGTTCATCCGCATTTCCTTGTTCATCTACATGAACTTATTCATCCGCATTAACTTGTTCATCTGTATTAACTTGTTCATCCGCATGAACTTATTCATCCGCAATAACTTGTTCATCCGCATTTCTTATTCATCCGCATTAACTTCCAGTGGCACAACTTTCATCCGCATTAACAACACTTAAGTAGTTATTCTAAAACTTAGGCGCATGAGCCCTATTTAGGCGCATGAGCAGCCTCATTCGCACTTAAACATCAGATTTCAGTCCCCAAACATTACTTATCATGTTCTAAGATTAAATCATACATTCTAAGCCTTAGAAATACAACCATGACATTATCAAATGTAACACCCGGAAATTTTCTTTGAAGCTGACGAAAGAAGAAAAGAATTAAAGTACAAAGTCGAGGGACCAAACTTGCCAAAATGGGAATAAACTTTGATGAGTGGGAGTGTAAAAAGGGGGAGGGCAGCCCACACCCTCCCCATTCTTGCAAACTCAGCCAATGAAGAGAAGAGAAGGAGAAAAGAGGAGAAAAGCTTGGTTCGGGTGGATTCGAGCGTGGAAATCGAAGAGTAGTTGTTCCAATAGAAGCTCTACTCAACGGGATCGTTTGTGTGAGCTATAGGACTCCTCTTTTACACGTTTTCAACTAATTTTGGGGGCTGGAACACATCTAAAACCTGTTTTTGGAAAAGTTGGATGTTGACCCGTTTTTATGTGTATGTGTATGTGTATGTGTTTGATGCGTGTGGGGTTGGAGTTCGGGCTTGTGTATGCTTGATTGATGTTGTGGTAGGTGTTTCTAAGGTTTAGGATGGTGATTTAGGCTAAAATCGAGTTTTGAAGGGTTTGGAGGCCGAAAGGGGTAGTTTGCAATCAGCTGGAACTGTATTCTACATCAGCTAGGGCTAGGCGACCGACTGGAGTGCGATTGGAGGCCATACGGCCAATTGGCTTGCGACTGAAGTCCAGGCGCAAGATTTCCATGCGACTAAGGTCCATACGCATGATAGTCATGCGACTAAACTTCATGTGCCTGTAAGGCATGCGATTGAAGGTTATGCGACTAAGGTCCATGCGCCTGGAGGCCATGCGACTGGGGTCCATTCGTACGAAGGGTATGCAACTGGAGCCATGTGCCTGAAGACATCCGACTGAAGGCCATACGCATGAAGATCATGTGACTGAGAGTCCATTCGCATAGGGTCCATTTGCCTGATGTCCATTCGCCTAAGCGCTCAGTCGCCTGGAAGGCCATGCGACTGGACAGTGTCCATACGCCCAAGTACGGCTCATACGCCTGAAAGAACAATGGTTATTTTATGACTTTTGAGGGAAAGTGTAGTTGTGGTTTTAGACTTGGGAAGTTCTCAAAGGCTTGTGTAAGTTGAATTTCGAGGTCATAGACGTTATGTTGGGCACTTGTGTGATGTATGATTGACGTGTATGTATGATGGTATGTAGGCTTGATGATGCCCTGTGCGGTGATGTGTGTATGTTTATGTTTATATTCTTGTTATGTATGCGTATCTTTCTGTGGCTTTGCGTCAAACGTTTATGAATGTAATGAAAGTATTATGTAACGTAAAGTGGAAGATAATGTAGGAACATGAATGAATGAATGCATGCATAATGAACGAATGAAATGTGAAAGGCTTGCAAGCGAAATGAATAGAAGTGCATGGCTCTAAAATGCCGTAAGCTCAACCGCGTATGGTTCAGTTAGCCCTTAAGGGTGCACGCAGGGGTTCCAGTCTTTGTGACTGACCGTCGATGTGGTACATGGTGTATAGTTGTTATCCGTACTATGAATAATGTTGGGGGTGTAGTATGTATCAGTTACCCGAGTTATGCATATCATTAAGGGTGTAGTATGTCAAAGTTATCCGTAACATTCGGGGTGTAGAATATGATGGTTACCCGAGTTACCCACAACGTCGGGGGTGTAGTATGCATTGGTTTATAGCAGTTACCCGTGTTACCCATAATATTGGGGGTGAAGAATACAGTTGGGATCTTTGTCGCTTACCCCGGTGCTGGTGCCAGGCGATGTGTCGTGTGGAAGTCGTTTATGAACTTCAGCCCAGTAGCCGTATAGTTTGGGGCATTACCGTTGACGCTGATCCAGAACGTGAGGAAATAACTGATGTAATGATCCTAAACTTTGGCTTAGGTACTGTGACCATTTGGAGCTGAGCACCACGGATGAAGGTCTATTATAGGCTTAGGTCCAGTACCATGGGCATGAAGGGTAAAGTTCATGGTGATGACGAAAGGAAAAGATGTAATGATTAATGAACGAATGAAATTAAGATGAATGAATGAACGGAAGTTAATGAATGATGAAGATATTGATAACTATTATCTATGTGTACGTATATTGTGTGATCGCATGAATGTTAAGTACGGTTTTAACGAAAAAAAAGTATATTTTATTATTATAAAACTAGAACTCACTCAGCAACACTGACTTTGATGTGTTTCCAGTTGGCAGGTATGTTGCTGAGGATGGCACGGGGCGACTACTCAGCTCTTTTGGATGGCATTCTTTGTTAATGTTTTTGTATTGTAATGCGAACAAATGATACTTTGAAATGAACGCTTGTAGTAACTTGCAAAAGCATTTGTAATGATAGGAAAAGGTTATTTTTATGTTTCTGCTGCAATGTTTTATGAATGATTAAATGTAATTTATATGTTTTATCTGCAATGATTTACCAGCTATAAGCATCCCGGGAACGGGGCCTTAAAGTTGGTATCAGAGCCAAAGTTAAGTGATATAGGTAAATTTTCAAAATAAACCTTAACTTAAATTGAGAATGGGACGGAAAGGGAAGGGATGCCAATCTAAGTAGCTGCATGCGATCCGGTATTTTCTTTAATGTTAACCGGTATTATGTGCGCATGTTACATGGTTTATGTGTTGCTGGTAGATTTAGATACTGATGTAGTTAGCACAGGTAATGCTTGGGGTATGAAGAGTAAAGTAAGTGGCTAATCACAACTGGCCACTGTAATTAGAGACTTACTATACTTGACATAAATTGAGGTGTTTCCTTGAATGATCGTGTTGGTGTTTGAATCTTTCAGTGTGTGTTAGAAGATGGCTGGTGGTAGATATTCTAAAGCTTCACGTGGTGGAGGTGGTGGTGGACGTGGTGCTGGACCACGGGCCACAAGATGAAGACCCAGAGCGGAGAAGGTGGTTCATGAGGAACCCGAGACCCCTCATCCGGAGGGTGGTGATGAGAGTGCAAACCTAAGGGCCTCGATGAAAGAGGCAGTGATTGAAGAAGTTCATCAGTTCATGCAGACGATCTTGCCATTTGTAGTGATCGAAGTTATCAAGGCGGTACGGGAAGGGGAAAGGAAAGAAAGAAGAAGACCTACGGGCGAAAGAAGACGACCTGAGACTGAGACGGTTTTGTCTGATGATGGAGAAGAAGAGGAGGAAGAAGAGCCTGCGTCGGAGGTGGCACGAGGCTGTAACTACAGGGCATATATGAGATGCAAGCCCCCTACCTTCGATGGTAACGGCACTGTTGTTGCGGCTACCCGGTGGGTGAGGGAAATGGAAGCTGTTCTTGATATCAGCGAGTGTCGGGAGGACCCGAATGTGAAGTTTGCTACCCACTCATTTGTAGACTCGGCTCTGTGTTGGTAGGACAATATTATCCAACCTGAAGGTAGCCGGGCGATAGGAAGGATGAGATGGTCAGAGTTGAAAAGGCTAGTGATTGAGGAGTTTTGTCCTAACCGTGAGATGGATAAAGTTAAGAGGGAGTTCATGCAGCTGGAGGCGGGAACGATAACACATGAGTAATATACCACTAAATTCAACAAAATGGCATGGTTGGTGCCGGATCAGGTGACACCTCTATCACGAAAGATCAAGAGGTATATTCATGGCTTGCTAGCGGACATCCGTAGGCATATGATCACTGCCCGACTGAGCACGTTTAGGTCGACGGTTGATTTGGCGGGGAGATTGTACGATGAAAGATCTGTGGTGGTGAAAGAAGGTAGCAAGAAAGGAGAGGGTGATCGGGATTGGAACGGGAAGCGATTGGGACGTGGCGGAGCCGCTCCAAGTAACAAAGGTGCACGGGTGGATGACAAGCGTGTGGTCATAACTGATGCGGGGTCGGAAAGGTGTGACAAGTGTGGACACAAACACCCCGGCGAATGTGGATTGGGGACCAATGTCTGTTTCGTTGTGGAAAGGCCGGACATGTGGCGAGAATTGCGGTATGGGGATGTGTTATTCTTGTGGTGAGGAAGGTCACATGAGCAGGGATTGCAAGAAGCCGAGGGCGGAAGGTTCGGGAGTAAAGAAGATCGGAGGAAGCTAGGACAGACCCCAATATTATTGCAGGTACGTTTCTAGTAAATCAACCTTTAGCTTTTGTGTCGTTCGATTCTGGCGCTACTAAAAGTTTTATTCCTGCTACTATCATTGCTATGTTACCTGTTAGTAATAAGAATATATATACGCCCTTCGATTTGGTTCTCGGTAGGGATTGATTAGCGGACTTCGAGGCAAACATTATGTGTCGTAGGGAAATGATACGGTTGACAGCGCCTGACGGGGTCACGGTGGCGGTTTAAGGTGATTGAGGCTACAATTGAAAAGCTTGAAAGGATCAAAGCCTTGATGAAAGTAGCCAAAGATAGACAAGAAGTCGTGTGTGGATAAACGACGTAGAACGATTGAACTCTGGGTGAGAGACTGGAGAAGAGATGAGACAGTGTTGCCACGATGGTTTAAGGAATAATAGGTTTCGGGGATGAAACCTATATAAGGGGGTGGACTTGTAACACCCGGAATTTTTTCGAAGCCGACGAAAAAATAAAAGAATTAACGTCCAAAGTCGAGGGACCAAACTTGCCAAAACGGGAAGAAACTTCGATGAGTGGGAGTGTAAAAAGGGGGAGGGCAGCCCATACCCTCCACATTCTTGCAAACTTAGCCAAAGAAGAGAAGAGAAGGAGAAAAGCTTGGTTCGGGTGGATTCAAGCATGGAAATCGAAGAGTAGCGGGTCAAATCGAAGCTCTACTCGACGGGATTGTTTGTGTGAATTCTAGGAGACCTCTTTTACATGTTTTCAACTGATTTTGGGGGCTGGAACACATCTAAAACCCGTTTTTGGAAAAGTTGGATGTTGACCCGTTTTTATGCGTATGTGTATGTGTTTTATGGTGTGGGGTTGGAGTTCGGGCTTGTGTATGCTTGATTGATGTTGTGGTAGGTGTTTCTAAGGTTTAGAATGGTTGATTTGGACTAAAATCGAGTTTTGAAGGGTTTGGAGGCCGAAAGGGGCAGTTTGCGTTCGGCTGGAACTGTATTCTGCATCAGCTAGGGCTAGGCGACCGACTAGAGTGCGATTGGAGGCCATACGGCCGATTAGGTTGCGACTGAAGTCCATGTGCACGATTGCCATGCCAATGAGGTCCATACGCATGATAGTCATGCAACTTAAGTTCATGTGCCTGTAAGGCATGCGATTGAAGGTTATGCGACTGAGGTCCATGCGCGTGGAGGCCATGCGACTGGGGTCCATTCGTACGAAGAGTATGCGACTGAAAACCATGCGACTGAAGGCCATACGCATGAAGATCATGCTGAGAGTCCATTCGCATAGGGTCCATTCGCCTGATGTCCATTCGCCTAAGTGCTCAGTTGCCTGGAAGGCCATGCTACTGGAGGGTGTCCATACGCCCAAGTAGAGCTCATACGCCCGAAAGAACAACGGTTTATTTTATGACTTTCGAGGGATAAGTGCAGTTGTGGGTTTTGACTCGGGAGGTTCTCGAAGGCTTGTGTAAGTTGACTTTCGAGGTCATAGACGTTATGTTGGGCACGTGTGTGATGTATGATTGATGTGTATGCATGATGGTATGTATGCTTGATGATGCCTGTGCGGTGATGTGTGTATGTTTATGTTTATATTCCTGTTATGTATTCGTATCTTTCTGTGGCTTTGCGTCAAACGTTTATGAATGTAATGAAAGTATTATGTAACGTAAAGTGGAAGATAATGAAAAGATGAACATGAATGAATGAATGCATGCATTAATGAATGAATGAAATGTGAAAGGCTTGCAAGCAAAATGAACAGAAGTGCATGACTCTAAAATGTCGTAAGCTCAACCACCTATGGTTCAGCTAGCCCTTAAGGGTGCACGCATGGGTTCCAGTCTTTGTGACTGACTGTCGGTGTGGTACATGGTGTATAGTTGTTACCGCGCTAGGCATAATGTTGGGGGTGTAGTATGTATCAGTTACCCGAGTTATGCATATCGTTGGGGGTGTAGTATGTCATAGTTACCATAACGTTGGGGGTGTAGAATATGATGGTTACCCGAGTTACTCATAACGTCGGGGGTGTAGTATGCAGTGGTTTATAGCGGTTACCCGTGTTACCCATAATATTAGGGGTGAAGAATACAGTTGGGATCTTTGTCGCTTACCCCGGTGCTGGTGCCAGGCGATGTGCCGTGTGGAATTCGTTTATGAACTTTGGCCCAGTAGCCGTATAGTTTGGGGCATAGCCGTTGACGCTAATCCAGAACGTGAGGAAATAACTGATGTAATG
Source organism: Flaveria trinervia (assembly GCA_025506515.1). Taxonomy (NCBI): domain Eukaryota; kingdom Viridiplantae; phylum Streptophyta; class Magnoliopsida; order Asterales; family Asteraceae; genus Flaveria; species Flaveria trinervia. The sequence continues at coordinate 23,659 of JACCIX010000351.1, forward strand.
ATCCTAAACTTTGCCTTAGGCACTGTGACCATTTAGTGCTGAGCACCACGGATGAAGGTCTATTATAGGCTTAGGTCTAGTACCATGTGCATGAAGGATAAAGTTCATGGTGATGACGAAAGGAAAGATGTAATGATTAACGAACGAATGAAAGTAAGATGAATGAATGAACGGAAGTAAACGAATGATGAAGATAATGATAAGTATTATCTATGTGTACGTATATTGTGTGATCGCATGAATGTTAAGTACGGTTTTAACGAAAGAAAAGTATATTTTATTATTATAAAACTAGAACTCACTCAGCAACGCTGACTTTGATGTGTTTCTAGTTGGCAGGTATGTTGCTGAGGATGGCACGGGGCGACTACGCAGCTCTTTTGGATGGCATTCTTTGTTTAATGTTTTTGCATTGTAATGCGAACAAATGATATTTTGAAATGAACGCTTGTATTAACTTGCAAAAGCATTTGTAATGATATGAAAAGGTTGTTTTTATGTTTCCGCTGCAATGTTTTATGAATGATTAAATGTAATTTATATGTTTATATGTGCAATAATTTACCAGCTGTAAGCTTCCCGGGAACGGGGCTTACATCAAACATATACATAGCCCAAAATCAAACCCCACTCGCAACATACACACATACATACATACGGGTATAAAACCCAACTTTTATAAAGAGTTCATACATGCATTTCCAGCTCCAAAATAGTTAAAAACATGTAAACAGGGGGTTGTAGAACTCACCTTAGCTGCCTTTGGTTATGACTTCTTCAAAACCTGTTTACAAGCTGAGTTCAACCACCTAGAAACCCACCAAAAACACACAACCGAACACACACACAACATACATAAGCACACAACCAAGGATTAAACCGGTTAAGACATCTTAAACACATGAATTCTTACCTTGAATTCGACTTTTGCACAGGTTCTTCAAAATACCCGAGAGTTTCAGCTCTCTTTCTTTCTCTCTCTAACAATCCGAATGATACAAGGTGTGTAGGAGGTGAAGGGGGGCCATCACCTTTTCCACCCATTGTTTCAAACAGTTTGTCCTTTTAAACACTTTTTACCCTTCAACTTGGGTAAAATATATTTTTCTTTCTTTTTCTTCACTTTATTCTTCGTTCTTTGTCTTTTATAAATAACGGGTGTTACAATATACCACTTTGTTCTTATATGATTATTATTATTATTTTTGTGTGACTATTCCACCCCAAATCTTTGTACGCTTCACACAAAAACGAAAAAAAACACTTTGTATATATAGTAACCGGCCGATATATATATATATATATATATATATATATATATATATATATATATATTATATATATATATATATATATATATATTATATATATATATATATTAAATGTTAGCCCTCTATTAATTCGATAATCGTGTTAACTTTTCAAGATCAATAAAAATCATTATTTTTTTGAATAATATCGTTACACGTATACAAAAGTATGTTCTTTTATATATATGTGTTAGTTCGTAAAAGAAAGTTTGCATTGGTGTAAGTTACACTTACATTTATAAATATAACTTATATCTTTCTACTCTAATAAACGAGTATCTTGAGATGACACGTGTCAACACAACAGTCATCATCACCAAATGTTTTTCCGTCTCTCTCCTATTAAATAATTACTTTAATTACTAATAATATTATTGAATACTTTTTAATTTAATAAATTAATTAAGAAAAAAATTAAAACAAGTTTTTAAAAAATGATATAACTATTTTATTACTTATAATAATCTCTAATATATAATTAAGTCATATAATATCCTAAAATATCATTTTATAATTAGTAAATTTTATTATATTAATATTTATTTATTCAACCCATGTAACACATGTATTTACTAAAGCTAGTCTGTACATATTTACATATGTAGGTGTAACTTACACCAGTGTAATGAACACTTACACCATTATAATGCGTAAGAACCGGTGTAACCAACTTTTACACCATGCTACATGAGTGATATACGATTCTCCCCTCCTCACTCTCCCATTTTCAAAACTTCCATCTTTTATAACATAAATTTCCTTTTTTTATAAAATGCTATTTTTTATACAAATTACACCGTTAAGTTTTAATATATTAAATTCGATTACAGTCTTCTATATATTTTAGATTCTTTTAACAATTGTTGTGGATCACTAGTTAACACTTACCGGCGACGTGTATTATAATGGAACATTAATTTGGTTAATGAGTTATCTAATAAACAAGGGTATGTAATAATTTGTGATGGTGTTTAAAAGCTTCAGTCTAATAACGGTATTGCAAAACGTTACGGCAATGTAAGAAAAAGCTACCACGATGTAAGGCTCCCTAACATCTATGTATGGTACTAATATATCGACGATTTATAAGTTACTGTATCTATGATATTTTTTATAAAAAAATCCTGGGATAAAGTGTTAGAGCATAGTTACGTAGAAAAAAATATATTCAACTTAAATTTTGTTCATGTTAAATGAATGTAACAAACAATTATCAAATAAATGCAAACTTACTATAATTTTGAACATATTAAATTAATGTAACGTAGTAAACTTATATTAGTTTAATTAAGAAAATCAATTTTATACATATTATACTCGTTTAAGTAAGAACATGTCAACCTCATGCAGTTTATTTTAAAAAAGTTACGCTTTCTTTATAAGATTGAGGTATAAATCCATGCTTTCAATATTAAGAAAAAATAGATTCATGCAATTTTTGTGGGGCAAAACAAAGAATATTGATAAAATGAGTGATGGATTGTTACATCTGAATTCAGATGTGATCCTATTTTATTTTTGTTTTTTAAGCATTCATATAATTAATTAATAATATCTATCCATTTACGGTTAAGAGACAATAGTTTAACATTAGTTAAATAACTTCAACAATTAATCAGTGAATCATATAACATCAATCACATACTTTTTTGGTATAATACTTGACTTACCCCAAGTAGCTATGTTAATTAGATTTTTTTGTATGATAGCAATGATAGATCATCACTACCCTCTATATATAATATATAGTTCTTTATAAATATTTTGCGCCTACAGGAAATTAAGACCTATGCAATCGTCCCTCCTGCTCCTGCTCCTCCCTTGAGCCACCCCTACGAAGATATGGTCCAATCATGACATCAATCGTAGTACAGGGTCTAAAATGTTTTATGGTCTCACACACTACTATTTAGTCAACATTCCTCCCAACAAATTAATTTGTGCACCTCTTACATATGTGAAAATAGAAAGTATAAAGTCATTTCATGAGTGAATATTTTATGGTAAAATATTAAAAATCTCAAATGAAAAGAAGAAGAGTGTAATCTAGTTAGACTTGGTTTTTCAAATCGATCACTTCCTTCAAACTGAGAAGCTAGTGGAGAGTAATTTACACTATTATGAAAGAAGAGAAAGAAATATGGGAAATAGAGACCTTATGAAAACTTTACAGGCTCCGAAGCACTAGAAGGCAATGACGCTAGTTATTTTCTAGTTTTTAAACGGTTAGATGTTACCTCATCTATCGCACATCACCTAATCTACATAATTAATTCACACTAATCTGCTATAGGCAGAGCTCAAAGCCTTAACCTCAATGAGAGCTTAACCACTCTAACTCCAAATGACTTATCTACTTTCTATTTTGAAGATTCTTTACACACAAGACCACAAAACTCAAAGATAAATCCCAAATAAAGAGCATCTTGTGTCCTCGGGTAGTATTGGCGCAACCCAATAAGCTACAAATGGTTAAGTAACGATTTGAGCATACCCACCTCTCTTATCATTGTACCATTTTAGTAGGTGTAAAATGTTGTTTGCCTATGATCACACCGGCTAGTCGGACCGAGATTTGGTTAGGCCAACGGTTCGATCCATCCTAACTCGTTTTGCTCTCCGACCGGTTTAAACTGGTTCGGCGGTTGGACCGGAAACTGGGTTAGACACGACATATAATTATTGCTGAGTTTTATATATAACAATAAAATATACAATAAAATACTTATATTGAATTATATATATATAACCATGTATATAATATATATATATATATATATATATATATATATATATATATATAATTGCGACGTCATTAGGTTCTTAAATCTTGTCGAACCAGTCAACTAATAAGAGAACCGATTCGCTATCTGATACGGTTCTAAAAATATTAATTGAATTAGCAAGAGAGCTTTTGGATAAGGTGTGTGTGTTAGCTAGTGTATTAAAACCCCTTCTTATTGCTCTTCATATTTTCTTATATTCTTGTATCTTGTAATCTTTGATGATATTTAAAAAATGAAGTTATATGAAAGACTACTATATATTCTTTTTATATTTGATTATTTATGATATCTCTCTCCTCACATTGATATTGTTAACATTATTTTTATTATAAAGATTGATTAATAGCTGTTGTGATGTAAGCCGTTAATTAAGCAATATGCAAGAACATAAAAGAGAAAATAGATCAAGATTTTAAAACAACTCCTATGATTCGATCTCTTATGAACAAGAAGATTAGAGTAATTACTGAGGGATAATGTAGAAAACAAACTACTACTCTAGTTGTTAACAAACACCTCCTTATTAAACTAATACTCTCATTAACAAATTATTAGAGCATTCAGAATCCATCTTTCATCCTCATCCTTATAATTACACTAAAAACCTCTATTTTTTCTCTCTCATTTTCAATATAATAATATTTTTCATACTTTTATGATTATAATTTTTCTCTTATTCAATCACAATTACTTTTAAAAAATATAAAATAAATTATGTGGGTTGTATCATGATTCCCCTAAATATGAAGGATCATGGTACAACCCTCATAAATTTTTTCTCATTCATTTACAACCACTCATAATCATTCCTATAATATAAGACACTCATTCACATAAAAATAAAGAACAGACTATGAATGTTCTTAACAAAATGAGAATGAGAATGATAAGTTAAAACTGAACTCTCAAACTATCACTTAATACCAAATTGACCCCTTGACTCTAACAACCTTAGTTCTACATCATTTATAGAAGTAACTAGTTGGCACTTAGCACTATATCCAACACCTTCTATTTCAATATTAGCATTACTCTTAATGAAAAATATAGTATTTATTCTTTAAGATGATAATACCGACATTTCTATACTTGTATAATATATTTACATGGACTACAATTTAATGCTAATAATTTAACCACAAAACAACATATACGCGTCCGTTTCAAATCATATTCGATAGTTTCAAATCATATTCGATATAGGATTTCATATATCATCAAATATATCATCATCTATTCAGTATATATTACAATGAAAACATTACCGTCAGGGATGTATATATGATTGTGTAACCATAGTTCATCTACTCGTGACTCCTATAATACCTAGCCCTAAAATTTTATATCCATTCTTTCAACTATGGCACATCAATCAACAAACCCGGTCAATGTTTATTGGGAACCACCAAATTCGGGTTGGCTCAAACTCAACACAGATGGGAGTTCATTAGGAATCCAGGACAATCAAGTTATGGAGGGATTATAAGGAACAACTATGGTGGTTGGGTCTGTGGATATGTAGGAAAGATTGGATATCATATGAGTCTTGCATCAGAAATTTGGGGAATAATGATGGGCTTGTATCTCATTAGAGAGAAGAAATTGAACAACGTGGTCATAGAAACGGATTGTCAAGCTGCTATTATGTTAATAACTGTGTATGGGGTGGACGACTCTCATCCACTAAGTTCATTAATCAAAACATGCCAGAAGTATATGATGGGTCTAAGATGTTATATAGTTCATGTGAAAAGAGAAGGAAATCGTTGTGCTGATATGATGGCAAAGATTGGGGGATTTCAAAATGAAAAGTTTGTAATCTGTGAACAACCCCCAGTGAAGTTGATTCCATTGCTAATTGATGATGCTTATAGGCCAAATTAGGGTTTTTTACGATGGTGTAAGAATTACATAATAAAAAGACATATGTACAAATCTAAAATAATTGAATAAACTATAGTTCTTATAAGGCATGTTATTTATCCTTTACGTATATAATATACATGTCATAGCATTTAACTATTTAATATGTTACACCCCATGCAAGATCAAAGAAAACAATAAATGATTAATATACACTAGTAGAAGAAAAAGAAAACTTTAACTAGAAAGCTAACACTTTATAGGACAAAGACTAAATGCTTTAAACAAAATACAAATAAAAGCGCCTTAAAAAGTACAACTAGATCAAGGATCTACCAAAAAATATTCTTAGTTTATCTTGTGCTAATTACTTCAATAGCAAACTATCAAGCACCTAGTATGTACTTGAAATAAACAATATCACAAAGAAACAAAGTTAGTACATACTTGTGAGCTAATGAAACGACCATAATACACACAAGCAAAACAAAACCATGTTGTCTTGATTCAAACCAAGGGAAAGTTAGGCCACTTGTACATGTAATTATAAAATGATAAATTATGCTCATGAATATATAATACATAAGTAACCAACTATGGCATGGGGATCAAACCCACATCCAGACTAATCCACTACTGACATTGGTTTCATCAACCATGGACTGAAACTAAGGGATCAACTTTAGTAATTGCTAGCTTATGTCTCCCAATGAACCTAATAAACCTAATAAATTACTTTAAGTTAAGTTCCACACTATGATTTTATCTTAATTCTTTACTAACCTAAGTTCCAATTTTCTTTGTATCTTAGATTTCAAAAGTTGAACATTTTTACCCATACACTAACAAAATCATTATTAGGATCAAACATCACGAACACGCAACTAGAAAACATATTCAATAATAGAGACACAAGTACAATGAGGTATATTTATAGGCTACAATACGGATAATCCCTTTAATTAATAAACAAACTAAACTTTACATATTTTGTAAGGCCCCCGTTCCCGGGCACCTAACAGTTGGTCATTCATTGCACATAAAACATTATAAAACGTACATTTACTTTGCAGCGGAATTTAAAACTTTCATTTATAACTAAAAACATGTCATTTCATTCATTTACAACATTTGTTTTCATCCAAAATACAAAGACATGTCAAAATACGGATGCCATCCTCCAAAATGCTCCCAGTAGCTTATGCATCCATGCCTGCAACTCCTCAGCATCAACATATACCAGCCAACATCATGCATACAAAAGTTAGCGATGCTGAGTGAGTTCTAGTTTTTACAATAAAACATACTTTTCTTTGTTAAACCGTTCTTTACTTATTTCAAAACATACTATACTTTAAAACCGTTCGTGATCATACATCATACGTACACATACAGATAATATCATTATTATCTTCGTCATTACGTTCATTAACTTCGTTCATTCAACGTATTACATTATCGTTCACTTCTCTTTCTAAATCCGGTCAGACTTTACCCTCTTCGTAGCACTCAGCCACGATTACTAAGTTGAATGACAAGGATCCTGTTCAGTACTTTATTACAATAATTCATTACGTTCATTCGTACGTTCATTCTTTCCATCATTATCTTTCATTCATTACTCTTTATTACTCGAATCTTGTCTCATGCAATATCCCCGACTCATGCTCGAAAACTGATGTTGTGCCGGGGCCTGCTCACAAACCCCCGACTCATGTCCAAAGACTGACACAGCACCGGGATATGCGACAAAGATCCCATACGAGTCAATCACAGGGATTGAACTCTATCCGAGTCTATTGCAACACAAAGTCGCTCACTTCATACCTATGCTTGGCCTTATGCCACACCCCCGAAGTTATACGTAACTCGGGTACCATCATATATTTCACCCCCAACCTTATGGGTAACAACACCCCCATCAAAATGGGTAACAACACCCCCATCCAAATGGATAACAAAACCCCTATCGAAATGGGTAACAACACCCCATCGAATGGGTAACACCACTGAAGGTCAGTCACAAAGACTGGAACCCTTACGTGCACACTTTAGGATTTGCTTAACCTCACGCGGTAGAGCTTAAGGCATTTAGAGTCGTGCACCTCCGTACATATTGCTTGCAAGCCTTTCTATGATTTCTCTTTTCATTAATGCATGCATTCTATCATTATGTTCCATTTTTCATTATCTTCCACTTTACGTTACATAATACCTCATTACATTTATTAACGTTCAACGCAAAGCCAAGGGAAGACATACATACATAATAAGGAACATATACCTAAACATAAACATACACCATCACCATACAGGCAACATCATACATACATAACACACATCAAACATAAGCCATCATATCATAACCAGGCCTATCTTCCTATTTTACCCCTTAAAATCACATAGAAAACCTCAAGTCCAAATTGGGCGCATGGGACCTTCCAAGAGCATGAGCATAAAAATTCTAAGTGTAAAACAGTATGGGTGCATGGGCACTATTTGGGAGCTTCTGCCCTGTTCAGGCGCTTTACCACTATGCAGGCGCATCAACACTTAGCTGTTTCAATCACTTTGGACGCATGGCACTATTTAGGCTCATGGCACTATTTAGGCGTATGGCCAACACTTGGGTGCACGGCCAACACTTAGACGCATGGCCAACATGCTGGGCGCATGGGCCACTGTTTAGGCGCATGGCCAACACTTAGGCGTCTGGCCACTCATGCTGGACGCATGAGCCACTGTTTGGGCGCATGAACCACTGTTCATGTTCACTAAAACATTCTGAAATATTTTCTATATTACCAACATCACCCGATTATCATTCTAATGATACCCAAGCACAGATCTAACATACTAAGGCCATCTAAGCATGCTAATCATCATCACTAACCCATAATCAACACTATAACTTACATACATACATACATCATTTCAAACATAAGGCTGTAAACCCATGGTTTCTTTCAAAATGTTTACTTAGTATGCATAATAGCCCCAAATCAGTTGAAAATCAGTAAAAGAGGGGTTCTAGAAACTCACCTTGAGCAGCCTTTGAGCGACACACTTCAAGTTCGAGACCCACCTTCGATTCAGCTCTTGAATCCCAAAAACAAACACTAAACATCTAGAACTTCGGTCAAGAACTCGAAACCCAGCTGAAACCGAGGTCATATAAGAGAAGACCTACCTTTGAAGCTGCTTCTTCCACTTTCTCTCTCTCGAACCGGGGCTTTTCTCTCTTCTTTCTTCTTTTCAGCCGATTGAAGAAGATGAAGAAGAAATGGGCAACCATGCCCCCTTTAAACCTTAAAGTAATAAGGTTTTGTACTTTGTACACTTTATCCCCCTCCACTTGTGCATAATTTCTATTCTTTCTATTTACTTTTCTTTCCCTTCTGTTTAAATAGAAATTTAGGGTGTTACAAGTCTATCCCCCTTAAAGAGGTTTTGTCCCCGAAACCTGTCACTTCCCAAACAGTTATGGGTAACACTGTCTCATCTCTTCTTTGATCTTGCACTTAAACTTAGATCCCTTTAGGCTTCACTGCACCCGCACAAGTGAAACCATCATCCTCCTTAGCCTATTCCCTTCTTCTTATTAGTTATGGCCACTAGTTGCTTCTCATGGTTGGATACTCTGTCCATCTCAGTATTCTCTAGTAGCATGATCATATCCTCATCGGTTGAGCTCTTTCTTAGATGAGATGCATGGAACATCAGATGAATTCCACTTAACTCATCGGGTAGCTCCAGTCGATGTGTCACTTCTCCTACTGAGCAACTACTAGGAATGACCCTCTACACTTTAGTATTAGCTTTACTCGACTCCAAACCAAGCAATCCGCTTTCCTGGTCGAAGCCTTCCTCATACTTCATTGTCGTAGGTCGTCACTGACTCTGGTTGTGCACGGTTGAGCAATCCATCCTCTTGTAACACTTGGGGTTTGAGTCATAGACTACTGATCAACTCACCCGGAGATGCATGTCTACCTACCTATGTCCGTCTTGAACAGCCTAGCAGGAACAAGTGCTCTCTCTCTATTCTATCACGCAATCCTCTAGGGCATTAGGTAACCTCGTAGACTTACTAATAGCAATTCTTACATCGAAGGGCTCATCGATCTTCCTACCCCTAACGTGCAACATCACAGAAAATAGCAGCAACAAAACTACTACTAGGGTCACAATTAAAGCATAGATGCATCAATCTAAACTTGCAAGAACGTACCTGACGTTACCTCGGAGTCTGACCTAGCCTCCTCCTGGTCACAGTGAAGGCTCTAGCCTTCACCCTCTGTTCTCTTCCTCGTACCAGAGCTTCCTTCGATCTTCTTCACTCCCGAACCTTCCGCCCTCGACTTCTTGCAATCCCTACTCATGTGACCTTCCTCACCACAGGAATAACACCTCCCCATACCGCAGTTATTCGCCACATGTCCGGTCCTTCCACAACGGAAATAGACATTGCCCCCCAATCTACATTCCCCGCGGTGCCTGTGTCCACACTTGTCACACCTTTTCAGCCCCGCACCAGTGGTCACGCTGATCATCCACTCGTGCACCTTTGCCACCTGGAGCGGCTCCGCCATGTCCAAATCGCTTCCCATTCATTCTTGATCACCCTCTCCTTTCTTGCTACTTTCAGTCACCATCACAGATCTTTCATCATACAATCTCCCTGCCAAATCAACCGCCGACCTAAACGTGCTCGGTCGGGCAGCGATCATGTGCCTACGGATGTCCGTCGGCAAGACCTGAATGTACCTCTTGATCTTTCATGAAAGAGGTGTCACCTGATCCGGCACCAGACATGCCATCTCGTTGAATTTAGCGATATATTGCTGATGTGTCATCGTGCCTGCCTCTAGCTGCAGGAACTCCCTCTCAATTTTATCCATCTCACGATAAGGACAGAACTCCTCAATCACCAGCCTTTTCAACTCCGGCCATCTCATCCTTCCGATAGCCCTACTTCCCTCAACCTGGACAATATTGTCCCACCAACACAAGGCTGAGTGCACAAAAGAGTGGGCAGCAAACTTCACTTTCTGATCCTCCTGGCACTCGCTGATATTCAATACCGCTTCCATCTCTCTCACCCATCGGTGAGCAGTAGCAGCAGTGTTGTTTCCATCAAAAGTCGGGGGCTTGCATCATTGAAACGCCCCATAGTTACAGCCTCGTGCCGCCTACGGCCAGGCTCTTCCTCCTCTTCCTCTTCGTCATCGAAGAAAACCGTTTCAGTCTCGGGTCGTCTCCTTTCGCCCGAAGGTCTATGCCTTTCCTCTCTCTCCCCATCTCTAACAGCCTTTAAAACTTTGGTCACCACAGACGGTAGGATCGTCTGCATGACCTAATGCACTTCCTCCACGACTGCCTCTCTCATCGAGGCCCTCTGATTAGCATTCTCATCACCGCCCTCCTGATAAGGGGTCTCGGGTTCTTCATGAACTACTCTTTCAGCCCTAGACCTTCCTCTTGTGACCCATGGTTCAGCACCACGTCCACACGCCACCTCTTCCTTGTGAAGCTTTCGAAGATCTACCACCGGCCATCTTCTAACACACTATAAGGTTCAAACATTAACTCAATCATTCAAGGTAATAACTCAGTTTATGTCAAGTATAGTAAGTCTTTAATTACAGTGGCCAGTTGTGATTAGCCACTTACTTTACTCTTCATACCCCAAGCATTCCTATCCCGACTACATCAGTATCTAAATCTACACAATAGCACACAAGCCATATAAAATGCGCACATAATGTCGGTTAACGTTAACTTACTATAAACGTTTACATAAAACCTTTACCTGGGGGCACGTAGCTACTAGGACTGTCATCCCTTTTCCTTTTAGTCCCATTCTCAGTTTAAGATTAGGTTTTTCAAAATATTTATCCAATTCACTTAAACTTTTGCTCTGATACCAACTTGTAAGGCCCCCGTTCCCGGGCACCTCACAGTTGGTCATTCATTGCACATAAAACATTATAAAACGTACATTTACCTTGTAGCAGAATTTAAAACTTTCATTTATAACTAAAAACATGTCATTTCATTCATTTACAACATTTGTTTTCATCCAAAAAACAAAGACATGTCAAAATACGGATGCCAGCCTCCAAAATGCTCCCAGTAGCTTATGCATCCATGCCTGGAACTCCTCAGCATCAACATATACCTGCCAACATCATGCATACAAAAGTCACCAAGGCTGAGTGAGTTCTAGTTTTTATATTAAAACATACTTTTCTTTCTTAAAACCGTTCTTTACTTTATTTCAAAACATACTATACTTTACAACCATTCATGATCATACATCATACGTACACATACAGATAATATCATTATTATCTTCATCATTACGTTCGTTAACTTTGTTCATTCAACATATTACATTATCATTCACTTCTCTTTCTAGATCCGGTCAGACTTTACCCTCTTCGTGGCACTCAGCCACGATTACTGAGGTTGAATGACAAGGATCCTGTTCAGTACTTTATTATGATAATTCATTAACGTTCATTCGTACATTCGTTCTTTCCATCATTATCTTTCATTCATTACTCTTTACTACTCGAATCTTGTCTCAAGCAATATCCCCGACTCATGCTCGAAAGCTGATGTTGTGCCGGGGTCTGCTCACAAACCCCCGACTCATGTCCGAAGAATGACACAGCACCGGGATACGCTCAAAGATCCCATACGAGTCAATCACATGGATTGAACTCTATCCGAGTCTGTTGCAACACAAATTCGCTTACCTCATACCTATGCTTGGCCTTATGCCACACCCCCGAAGTTATACATAACTCGGCTAACCATCATATATTTCACCCCCAACCTTATGGGTAACAACACCCCCATCGAAATGGGTAAATCGAAATGGGTAACAACACCCCTATCGAAATGGGTAACAACACCCCCATCGAAATGGGTAACACCACTGAAGGTCAGACACAAAGACTGGAACTCTTGCATGCACACTTTAAGATTTGTTGAACCTCACACGGTAGAGCTTAAGGCATTTAGAGCCGTGCACCTCTGTACATATTACTTGCAAGCCTTTCTATACTTTCTCTTTTCATTAATGCATGCATTCTATCATCATGTTCCACATTTCATTATCTTCCACTTTACGTTACATAATACCTCATTACATTTATTAATGTTCAACCCAAAGCCAAGGAATACATACATACATAATAAGGAACATATAACTAAACATAAATATGCACCATCACCATACAGGCAACATCATACATACATAACACACATCAGACATAAGCCATCACATCATAACCAGGCCTATCTCCCTATTTTACCCCTTAAAATCACTTAGAAAACTCAAGTCCAAATTGGGCCCATGGGACCTTCCAGGTGCATGAGCATAAAAATTCTTAGTGTAAAACGGTCTGGGCGCATGGCACTATTTGGGCGTTTCAGCCCTGTTCAGGCGCTTTACCACTATGCAGGCGCATCAACACTTAGCCGTTTCAATCACTTTGGATGCATGGCACTATTTAGGCGCATGGCACTATTTGGGCGCATGGCCAACACTTGGGTGCATGGCCAACACTTAGGCGCATGGGCCACTGTTTAGGCGCATGGCCAACCCTTGGGTGCATGGCCAACACTTAGACGCATGGCCAACATGCAGGGTGTATGGGCCACTGTTTAGGCGCATGAGCCACTCTTGGGCGCATGGCCAACACTTAGGCATCTGGCCACTCATGCTGGACGTATGGGCCACTGTTTGGGCACATGAACCACTGTTCATGTTCATCAAAACATTTTGAAATATTTTCTATATTACCAACATCACCCGATTAACATTCTAATGATACCCAAGCACAAATCTAACATACTAAGTCCATCTCAGCATGCTTAACTCATAATCAACACTATAACATACATACATACATACATCATTTCGAACATAAGGCCGTAAACCCACGGTTTCTTTCAAAATGTTTACTTAGTATGCATAATAGCCCCAAATCAGTTGAAAATCAGTATAAGAGGGGTTCTAGAAACACACCTTGAGCAGCCTTTGAGCGACACATTTCAAGTTCGAGACCCACCTTCGATTCAACTCTTGAATCCCGAAAACAAACACTAAACATCCAGAACTTCGGTCAAGAACTCAAAACCCAGCTGAAACCGGGCTCATATAAGAGAATACCTACCTTTGAAGCTGTTTCTTCCACTTTCTCTCTCTAGAACCGGGGCTTCTCTCTCTTCTTTCTTCTTTTCAGCCGATTGAAGAAGATGAAGAAGAAATGGGCAACCATGCCCCCTTTAAACCTTAAAGTAATATGGTTTTGTACTTTGTACACTTTATCCCCCTCCACTTGTGCATAATTTCTATTCTTTCTATTTACTTTTCTTTTCCTTCCGTTTAAATAGAAATTCAGGGTGTTACATATTTAGAACTTGGGCCGTCCAAGCACAACTACTCTAAATTTATTCACTCGAAGCCTACACCCAACAACTCTCCCACTGGAGGCTTCAAACCACATTGAGTTGAACTCCACTTCTTTTGTACTTCTGTAAATAAAATTTATCTGATTTTACACCCCCTAGCTACCCTCCACCTTCTCAATATTATTCTTGAAGGCTAGCTAAAGCTATGCAAAATTTCAGCTTATCCAACACCAAAAGTTTAGTAAACATATCGGCTGGATTCTTTGCACCATAGAGCTTATTCAAATTGATGTTTCCATCACTGATCAATCCTATAACAAAATAATACCTCATCCCAATGTGCTTCTTCTTACCATGATAAACTGAATTTTTGGTAAGTTTTACTACACTTTCATTGACACAATACAAAGAGATATCAGACTATTGTTTACCTATTCTACAAGAAAAGTTTTAACCATACAAACTCTTTACTTGGATAAAAAAATATGTATTTAGCCTCTGTTATTGATAGAGACAATTTTTTAAAGTGTAGACATCCAGCTTACTACTATTCCTCCCACTATAAAGACATACCCTGTAGTGCTTTTAATTGTCATATTATAACCACCCAAATTAGCATCAATATAACCCCTAAGAAGTTCATGTTTCTACTTGAAACATAAAACCTTTCAAGTATCTGGGTATCCACTTAACTACTTCCTAGTGTTCTTTCCCCATATTTGACATAAAACGACTAACTACCCTAACAACATAAGCAATATCCGGTCGAGTGCAAACCATGGCATACATGAGACTACCAACCACAGATGTGTATAGAATTTAGCCATTTTCATTATTTCTTCTGTCAGGACCTGATATTTGAACAAAATACCTAATGATTAACGTGTAAACCAAACCAAATAGTGTGGAATCCTATTGATTGGAGATCCAATCGGTGAGAACGCACGTAGAATCATAAAGTATTGAATCAAACGTTTAGAATCGATTAAGAATCGATCTACAGCGTTCTATGAACTTGGAGTATCAACTTGGAGGTTTCTGGACGGCTAGGGTACGTCTGGAATCGAAAATAGAATCAATTCTCTCGTTTTTCCAAGAATGGGTTGTATTTATAGGTTAGTATTGTTCATTCGTGCGACTGAACCATTAGTATGATTCAGTCGTGCGATGGAACCATACGGTTGATTCATCCGCAAGACTGAGTGTTCAGTCGTGCGACTGAGTCATTTGTACGAAGTTATTCATGCGTATGGACTATTTAGGCGGATGGACACTTAGTCTCATGGGCATTCAGACGCATGATCACTGTTGGGACGCATGGTCCAGTCGGACGCATGAGAACTTCACTTCACCAAGTTTGAGTGTATTTAACATTATAACATTATGCATGACACTTCAAACAGTCACAAACCTAATTAACCAATTCAACATCGACTCATTAATGAAATATTGAATGTTATAAATACCAGACAATCAATATCATTTCATTAATCATTCAAACCATTACATCAAAATTAGACAAACAAGATCTATTACATTCATAACATGATCTAGGGACATATATGTACCAACAAACTCCCCCTTGGACCTAGATCTCTCTAATGTCTTGTTGTCTTCATTACCTCCTTAAACTTCTTGTACTTATCCTCTTTTGTAACTCCTGCATGAATCTCAAATGCAAAACAGAGTCTTATAACATTTTGGAACTGGAGGGTTTGTACTATGTCCTGCGTATCATAGAACAGTGGCCACTTATACAGAGTGTAGACATCATTTGCTGACAAGTTGGTGAGCCACATTGGATCAAATACCCTAATGGTATCTATTTGGCCCTCTTTGTTTACGACTATGACCGCTTCTCCTGTCCTCCAATCGTAGTACCACCACTTAAAGTGTGGAGTGAAGTCCTGTGGCATTTCCCTGAGTGGGATTCTTGACATCGTGCGCGGAGGACTCCACTTCGACACTAGCTTTGGCTTTCGAGTAATGGCATCAACTTCAGATCTTCTGATGTATCTTGTAGGCTGTTGGGGTCTGTAGTTAACCCACCTGGTGTGGTACTCCTTTCTTAGGGCAGCCTCAAACCAACCTGACATCTTTCTCGTGTCAGCATACAACAGCTTCAGTTTGGCCAGCTGGTTGAGCTCAAAACCGTGGTAGAGTCTTTAGATCATGTGGAAATCTAAAATACTCTATGCTCTTCTCCCTCTTAACTACATAAACGTTAAGGGCATCAAAATATGCCCATGCTATAATCCTGCCTGACACCTTATGATGTTTCTTGACTCTGTAGAGTTTGGTGTAGGCGTCATGTTTAGGTGCAGCTCGTTGGGCTCTAACTTCTTCAAAACATGCAGCCCACTCAGCCTTTTGGATATCAACATCATCATTTGAGGCTTGGGCCGTTTCTTCTGTCTTCTCAGACTCCTGCTCCATTTTGTCTAACACCTCAAACGTATCACTGACAAGGGATTCACCCAGATTGGGGGACCACATTTCCCTCATTGTCAGCATACTGAGGGTAGTGCTCCGCAGTGACATCTTCTATCTCTATTTCATCAACGTCGTTGAGCTCTTCATCACTTTTCGAGTCACACGTTGGGGCATCCTTTACAATCTCATCGGGATTTAGCTTGAAGATCTCAGCTAGTTGCTCATTTGATAGATCGTGAATTATTTCCCCTTCTTCAGGGGTATAACTCACCGACCTTCTGACGATCCCTTGCAGATCAAGAATCATAGTTAGCTGAGTCTTGATCTGCTGAAGGGGAGCAAGATCTAACTCATCCCTCTGATAGTTTGGATCTGTTTGATATAAACATGTAGTACATCAACCATTAGCTAATAATCAAAACAGAAAAGCATTAATCTTAACATAACCATTAAATACATAAGTTTAAATACATGATTCAAATACAAAAGTAATCAAATACATAGACATCTAATTATTACTTTTGTCTGGATTACTGGATCATCACTTGGTGGAGCAGAGGAGGAAGCTTGTTGGTCTTGATTCTTCTTAGACCTCCTTTCTTGACCTTGAGCAGAGGTAGATGCAGCTGCATCGCCTCCTTCTTCATCATCATCCTCATTCCTCTCCTCTGTCCTCCATCCTCAATCCCCTTATCATCCTCAGTCTCATCATCATCATCTCCATCATCATCATCACCATCATCACCATCTCCCTCTTTAATCTTCAGAGGCTCATCTTTAGATCTCTTAAGTTTGAGTATGATGGTCTTCTTAGCATTCTCCAACTCCTAATCTTCTTAGCAGAAGTGACTCTATGCTCTTGGATTTGGGCGATCTCGTGGCTCTGAGCAGCCATTTGTTGGGCCTGCTCCTCGATCAGCCGAGCACGCTCCGAGATCTGGTGTGACTGCGCAGCTGTGAGATCTGCAAGCTGTCGGATCTGCGCAGTCTTCTCTTCATCAGCAGCTAACAGTCGCATCACCATGCGGTTTAGCGCTGAAAGCTGGTCCTCTACCCCAAATTGAGGTAGATGAGATCCATATCATGTGTGGGATGAGATGAGGGTCCTGCTTGGTGGCTAGTAGTGGTGGTGGTGGCTGTGGTGAAAATGGGGTTGGTCTGTGAGATAGTGGAGGTGATGTAGGAGTGAATGATATGGTGTGGTTGGCATATGTTCAGTGGTGGGAGGTGTGGTGGTGGTTGTTGTGGTGGCTGTGGTGGTGGATGGTGTGGCTGTAGAAGGGATAGTGGTGATGGTAGATGTACTGGCTGTGGTGGAGAGGAAGGTCAGTCTTCTCCTCTTCTTCTTCTGGCCGTGGGGCTGAGCCATCCATTTCTTCCTCGATCCAGTCGAGGTGGATGCTCCCCCTAGAACACGGCTAGTAGACTCAGGAGCATAGCTGGGATCTGCAATCGTCTCTCCCGAATCCTTGGGGCGTTCACCAACCGCCCGTAGTCCATACTCTATGGGAACAACCTTGCTTCCCACAGTCCTAGTCAATGGCTCCTCGTCTGACTCTTCTTCCTCCTCACCAGGTATAAAGTCCTGGTGGAACCCGGCTGACTCAGCTATGTCTCCCATGGGGGCAGATACTAGAGGTATAATCTGTAGTTGCGCCCCTCGGTGGAATGGGCATGTCATCTCCAGCATCCCCACCGTCATCATCATCAGAGTCATCGGCGGGTAGAGCAATCCACTTAACATCAGAATCACTGTCGTCGTGGCGCCACTTCCTCCTAGCTGGCACCACATAGTTTTCACGGGGCAGATGCCCAAACAATCTCCTGACAGGGGGTTTCACCTGCTTCCCCTGTATACCTTCATCCAGCCCAAGGTGGTATCATCCATCACCTCAAGCACTACAGCATCATCCTTCTCCTTTGGAAGAGAGGGGAGCTTCTGGTCTATGATCATTTGCATAAATCGGGGGTACATGCAGAAGCCCTCCTTCCCTTTCCCCTTAATGTTCTCCACCAAGTAGGTGAAGATCATCCTGGAGAAGCTGAACGGATGGTTCAGCACCAACGCAACAAAAGCGTTCTGGATCTGGTCAGACAACTCATCAAAGCCTCCCTTTCTGGAAGCTATGCATTTCAGCAATACGTGAGCAAGGTACTTGAGCTGGGGACAGAGGTTGCTCTTGTTGAGCACCCCAGCATTGATGTCCCCAGCATACTTGGCTCGAAGAAAACATCCTCTGACAGTAAGGGGGTGTAATTTAGTCGGACAGTCAGCATCGTCCCCCAACTGTAACACGGTCCTTAGATCCTCCTCTGTGATAGTTATAGCCTCTCCAAAGATAGTACCTCTGATACAGTGAGGCTCAAAGGATCGATCAACAACCACACCTTCCCAGAAGGCCTGCTGAATAGACCGATAAGGTGTACATGGAGAAGATATAGCGTGTGCAATCCTCGATCTCCTGAGGAAGGTTATAATGCCCGAGAAGTGAGATCCAGATGAGCACAAATATTGTGCTTCGTACTCATAGTCCAACGCTGGCCATCTGTTACACAAGGAAAGTAAACATTAGTACCCATTGTTTAAGAATGTCATGAAACACTCGGACTTGAACACAATTCTTTTCTGTCATGAGAATGAGGCTGTGCGACTGGGATTCAGTCGTGCGAATGACTCCATACGTACTACTGACTGTGCGACTGGACTCATGCGTATGTAGCCTCATGCGGTTACACCAGTCATGCGTCTGAACTCATACGCATAGTTCAGTCGTGCGGTTACGCTATTCGCACTCTTCAGTCGTGCGACTGAAGCTCATAACCTGTCCAATTGCATGTCTTTCTGTCGCTAAGTTCAAATTCAATTTTTCACCAATTTTGAGTTTTAAGCTTCGTGTTCTGGTTCCTTAGACTTGTAATTCATTCATTTAACACCTAAAACCTTTAATTTCATTTGTTTATGTTGTTTAGTTAGGTTATTTTGCCACACAAGACACGGTTTTTCTAACAAATCCGATTGTCCAGATTTAGAGTCAAATTGAATGATTTGATAATGTTTTTGCACCGCAAATTACCTGTAGAGTCAATGCAAATGGTCAGTATGTGAGAATCGAGGGTTTATAGTGATCAAACGGAATTTGGGCAACGTAACGTTAGTCGTGCGATTTAGGGTAAATTTGAGAGTGGTGAGTCTCTGCAACCGACTCACTCTCTATTTATACTAACCCTAAATTCAATCGTACGACTGGGCTCATACGCACGTTTCTTCGGGCGAATGTGCCTCAGTCGTGCGATTGATTCAGTGCCCCATTCAGTCGTCTCATTCAGTCGTCCGACTGGAGTTCAGTCATGCGACTTACCCATTCGTTCACTCTTAAACATCCGACTGGGTCAATCGTATGGGCCATTCGGTTGAATGGTCCATACTTATGGTCCATTCGTACGAATGGCTCCCATTCGTATGATAAGTCCATACTAAAGGTCCATTCGTGCGAATGGGTCATACTTATGAAATTTTCTGCATTTCTTACCATTTTACATTTAAACCCTTTTCAAACTATAGTATAAACATTATAATCATTTGATCATCTCAGACATGATCCTTTTAGGTGAGTGAATCCCATACTGATTTTCATGATATAGTCCAACGAACAAACAAACTAAAATGACTAACTAACTAGAAACTTAAACTAAATACAACAATAAACACTTGTTTTTGACTTTTTGTGAGAGATAATCCTAAGATAGACATCTAAAGGATTTGGTTCCAGAATAGGCAGCTTCAATTAAGTTTGATCACACCTGGACCAATTCAAGTTTGGAATCATACAGGCAAGTCAAATCATTTGGGACTAGTTATCGAAACCTTTTGATGCTCAATTCTTGGTTTTCATCCAGAGTCTGTAGCAATTTTAGGAAATCACACTGGTACTATTAGATTCCCACATTGATTTGAACTTTCAAGAATTGCAGCCACAATGATTGTCAATATATTTGTCCTCTTAAATTCATACACAGACTTTAGACACAAACTGGTGATAGTTTTGGTTTAATTATTTCAACTAACATTTGGGGATCCCACACTTATATGGTAATCAACATTCCTCAGGAGCTTTTGAGCGGTCTACGGGTATTTTTACAAGAAGAGACTATTCTTAGAGCTTTCACAGAGAAGCCAATCCTCAGGTCAGTGCCATCGCACAGCAGAGGCGGCAAACAACAATGAAGTCTAGAATATCTAGATTATGCTTATCCTCAGGTCAGTGCCATCGCACAGCAGAGAGGCACACAACCTATCTTCTTGTTAAAGCAGCTAAATTTTCTTTTCTACAGAATGCACCAACAACATATGTCATTAGCTTGATTGCATTTGTCTTTCATTTTTTCGTGCTTTGCTCTAATTTTGGTCATCCGCACACATTTGTGGCATTTACATGCTCGTTACCCCTTATTGGAATATTGTTGATTGTGTTAACCAGTGATAAGATGGCAGCCCATAATCAGTTGAATAGCTTAGTTTGATCTTAAAATCACTAGTCATGTCTACTCATCCATTGTGTTGAATCTACCGACATATCATTTGTGGTCTAGCAACCTCTAGGTCTACTTTCTTTGTGTTACCTTAGTAGTTACCAGTTTTTCTATCATCTTCCCTTTTATATGGCTTAGACTACACAGACTTATACTTTGAATTTTGCATCTTTTCTAAATTAAATTTTAAAGTGCCTTTTGATTTGTTCCTGTGTACTATCATTGTCCAAAAGGTTTGAATCGGTATCACAGATACGATCTACCTATATCAGCTGTCTACTCCTTCTCTCCTCGTTTTTTTTAATGTTACTAGCTGACCTACTCTCCCCCTAAAATTCTAAAATCATACTGTATTGAATTATTTTATAATTTTAACAGACAGCTAAATAACATGAATTTAATTTAAACAGAATAAAATCAATAAGAAAAATGAAAAAAATGTAACTACAATGCATCGGACTACACATGATCATCATCAAGAATAACATCACTTTTCCTTTTGACGCCGTTGACCTCTAACAAATATAGAAAACATGGTTTATCAAAGGCTTTCTGTATAGAGGTCAGCACGTTGAAAATCAGTATTAATTTTTACCACATCTATTAAGTTCTTTTCAAAATAGTCTCTTATGAAATGGTATTTAATACTGATGTGTTTGGTCTTTGGATGTTGTACCAGATTTTTAGTTACTACAATTGCAGCAGAGTTATCAACAAAGATAGGAGTAGAAGAAAACTTTAAACCGTAATCCCGCATTTGCTGTTGAATCTAGATGATTTGTGAATAGCAACTTGCAGCAGCAACGTATTCGGCTTCACATGTTGACAATGCAACTAAGGTCTGCTTCTTACACTGCCAGGTAACTAATCTCCTCCCAAAGAATTGACACCCTGCTGATGTAGACTTGTAGTCATCTTGCAGCCCCCGTAATCCGAGTCTCTATACGCCGTGAGCTCAAAGTCATCATCATGAGGATACCACAACCCAAGTGTGGGTGTACCCTTCAGATAATGAAATATCCTTTTGACCCCGATCAGATGGTTAACCTTAGGCTTAGCCTAATATCTAGAACATAAACATGTAGCATACATGATATCAGGTCTTGAGGCAGTGAGATACATGAGGGATCCAATCATTCCTCGGTACATTGTGGCATCTACCAGATCTCCATTTTCATCAGGTGCTATATCATGATTTGTAGCAAGTGGAGTCCCAGCTACAGAAGCATGCTCCATGTCAAACGACTGAGAATGTCTCCTACATACTTGGTCTGATGTAGAAAGATCCCATTTGGTGTCTGATCCACCTGTACCCGAGAAAGAATTTCATCTCCCCCATAGCACTCATTTCAAACTCTTTCTTCATAACTACTTCAAACTCTTTGCATAATTCTTCGTTCTTTGAACCGAAGATTATGTCATCGACATAGATTTGTACTAGCAGTAGGTCTCCATCTTTTTCTTTGATGAACAGTGTGCAGTCAATAACTCCCCTGCGAAAGCCATGTTTCACAAGATGAGTTGAGAGTTTCTCATACCAGGCCCTAGGAGCTTGATGAAGCCTGTATAAGGTTGTCGAGTTTGTAAACTCTGTCCCGATGATAAGGATCTTCAAATCCCTCAAGTTGACTGACATACACTGTCTCTTGAATTTCCCCATGAACGAATGCACTCTTCACATCTAATTGATAGACTTTACTATCCGTATATGATGCATAGGCAAGGAAGATACGGATGGCTTCCATCCTTGCCACTGGTGCAAACACTTCATTGTAGTCAATCCCCTCGACTTGGGAAATCCCTGAACAACCAATCGAGCCTTGTTCCTGATAATGACCCCTTGGTCCCTTCTTGCATTTCAAGACCCATTTGGTGCTAATGACTTTAGCACCTTTAGGTCTATCTACCAGAGTCCATACTCCTAACTTCTTGAATTGAAGAAGTTCTTCTTGCATGGAACTCACCCATGCCTCATCATTTAATTCATCACTTACGTATTTTGGCTCAAACTGCGAGACAAAACACCGATAAGCACCATCATGAATGTAACCCTTTTCCATAACAGAGGCATAATCAGCTGAGTACAGCTGATTTCGGTTTGTACTCCTGATCTGACATCCCCAATGACATTGTCCAAGGGATGATAGACGTTTAGACGTGATCCTTGAGTAGTAGGAACAACTACCTCAGAGCCAAGATTATGAACATTTGTTTCTGCATCTGAGGTAGAAGGAGTTTGAGGTTCCGAAGTCGAAGGTGCATCACCGTTAGATGCTTGTGGACTTTCAAGAACTGAAACCTGTTGCTCCTGACTGTTCTGGTCATCTTTTTCAGCCTCATCTTCAGAGGAGGAGTCACTGTTGTCGACTACTCCCCTGACTGAGTAGATGATTCTCCCTGTGAAGTCGATGATGTTGAATCAAGAGTTGGTGTATTCAAGATATCATCCATCATCCGAGTAGCCAACTCATCATCAGAAGGAGAGATAGGGATGTTGAAGGACTTGAAGAATCCATCATAGTCGAAAAAGTAGGTAGGTCCTTTGCCAGTAGGTGGTGTGGTATATCTCTGAATATCAACATTACACCACACTTATACTAGACCTATTGAGTTGTTGTAAACTCTATTGTTCGGTATGTTGTATCCTAGGAAGATTCCTTCATCAGCCTTCTCGCTGAATTTACCTTCTTGAGTCTTCTTCAGGAGTGTACACGGCACGCCAAATGGTTCGAGATACTCTAGATTCGGTTTACGTCGTTGTAGTATCTCGTAACATGTCTTTCCATGGCGCTTGACTATCAGAACTCGATTCAGTGTATAACACGCATTAGCCACTGCCTCATTCCAGAATTGGATAGGCAGTTTTGAGTCTGCCAGCATTGTCCGTGCTATTCTATCATGCTTATGTTCTTTCTCTCAGCAACACCATTCATCTGAGGCGTGTATGCAGAAGTGAATTGATGCACAATTCCATTTTCCTTGCAGTAATCCGCCATCCACTGATTCTTGAATTCAGTTCCGTTGTCTGAGCGTTGTCTCACCTTTAGCTTGTAGAGAGATTCCAGTGTGGTCACTAACTCCTTGAATGACTCAAATGTTTTTGATTTGGACTTTAGAACATTACCCAAGAGAATCTTGAGTAGTCATCAGTAACCACAAAATAGTACAAGTCGCCTGCAATGCTCTTTGTACTGACTGGGCCAAACAAATCCATATGAAGAAGGTCAAGAGGAAGTTCTATTGAATGAACTTTCTTTTCCTTATGAGACTTCTTCGTCTGTTTGCCTTTCTTGCAAGCTACGCAAAAATCAGGAAGTTGGAAATTCTTGACATTAACTCCTCTCACAAGATCCTTCTGGATCAAGTGATTCATCTTCCATTGATTGATGTGACCCATTCTCCTATGCCAGGAGATGGAGTCCTTCTCAGTGCTTTTGATAGAAAGCACTGAACTTCATGATCCATTGTAGAAGCTGTTGAGAGATCCAAAACATAAAGGTCTTTATATCTTGAAGCTGTCATCAGCACTTGGTCCTCCGAAATCACGTAATCTTTCTTTAGGACGTAACACTTCTTGTTGTTGAATATGACTTTAAAACCTTTATCACAGATTTGGGAAACTGAAAGTAAGTTTTTTTGAAGTTGCTGGACGTAGTTCACCCTATCAAACTTAACTTTTTGATTTCCAACTTCTCCCTGAGCTGTGATATAGCCTCCCTTGTTTCCCGCAAACGAAACATGCCCTCCTTTTATTTGCTTTACGTTTGATAAAAGAGCCCTGTTTCCTGTCATGTGCCTGGATGCTCTGCTGTCTACAATCCACGTGTTGGTTTCAGCACTGTAGTGAACACCCTGCACATACCAAGTAAAACCGTTAGTTTAGGTTAGGAACCCAAGCCTTTACTGGCTTGGGTTTCCCAGAGGCATCACACATCATGAATTCCACCCATTGACCCTTAGAGAGTGAGGGTAGCTCAGGTTCCTTCTTGTCATCATTACCAGACACAGAGGATGACTTTTCTTTCCATAATCCAGATTTGTGCAATGCCTGTTTGTGATAAACATTCGACTGGCTGACGGATTGAACATTAGGTTCGCTAGTTCTTCTAGGTGGAGTTAAAGAACTCCTCTTATAAGACCTAGGTTTTGAATTCTGAAATTCAATCTTCTTCCTAGGTGTCTGATAGTAAGGACAAAAGGAAGCAATGTGTCCACACTCTCCACAGTTGTAGCACGACCTGCTATCAACTTTATGATTAAACTTTCTTTGTGGAGATGTGTGTGACACCCTAGTAACATCACTTAGTTTGGGTTTTAACTCTGTGTCTTTTGATGTTTTCTTCTGTTGAAAAAAATTAATTGTCTTAACATTTGTAACATCTTTTTCCTTTTGGTTAACTAGTTTTTGACATGAAGCTTGTGAAAGATTAGCATTAGCAGTCCTTTTAGATTCAGATTTGACTTTGTTTGACCAGGACTTTATATTAACCTTTTCAAATTCTTTTTCCAGATTAACACAAGGCATTTTACCCTTTGCCTTTGAAGTGGCCTCCTTTTGTTTTGTTCCAGATTCAATTGATGAACATGAGGTATCTGGATCACTAACAAGAGGGGTAGATACCACATGATCCTTGATGGGGTTGTTATTTATTGGTCTACTCTTCGTGTTCATCAAGGTCTCAGGTGGTGGTGGAACCACTTTATAACCCAACCCCCCTCCCCCCGTTGTTTCTTTCTCTTACTAAGTGTTAGACAATATGTGATGAACTTGTCCAGCTGTGCAGTTTTTGCTTTGATGAGTTTACTTCTACTTCTAAAACTACCTTTTGTTTCTTAGTGTCTTCTAGGGTGTTAAGATAGTACCTAATATCATTAGCTTGGTTAAATACAACTACTTCAGTTTCCCTAAGCTGTTTAGTCAAAAGGTCTATCTTTTCTTTGTAACTATGCTCATTTTGTTTTAAAACTCTATTAGCCTCAGTGCATAGTTGCAATTCTTTCACTAAGTTATCATTATGATCTAATAACCTAGCAAATTTCTCATCTATGCTATCTCTAAAAGTATCACAATCAGAACAAGCATGTTTTTTAAACATTTGTCAGTTGTACTTACCTGAGGAGATTCAGTAGAGTTAGCCATCATCGCAGCATCAGATGTCTCTGGTTCTGGTGATTCTTTCTTTGTTGTTGTCTTTTCAATATTTGACATTGCTATCTCACCGCAATATCTCCCTCACTCACGAAATCATCATCCAAATCTTCTACACTTGCAATATTTGATTCCGCTGGACAGACAACCGAAAGCTCCAATCCTGTCCTTCATCATCATGAGCAGTCAAGGCTTTTGGATCCTTGCTTGATGAAGTAGAGCTGCTGACTTGCTTGTCTTGATGAGTGAAGGATGAGAATGGGTTCCCGTTCCCAGTCTTCTTGGCTTCACACATTCTCTCTTGAAGTGCCCCTTTTCTCCATAGTTAAAACAGGTCACTTTACTTTTGTCAAAGCCAAATGTGGTATCCTTAGTAGCAACCAAGTTTTGTCGGTCTTTTTCACAAACTTC
The DNA here is from genome assembly GCA_025506515.1 of Flaveria trinervia. Taxonomy (NCBI): domain Eukaryota; kingdom Viridiplantae; phylum Streptophyta; class Magnoliopsida; order Asterales; family Asteraceae; genus Flaveria; species Flaveria trinervia. Next base: position 50,568 of record JACCIX010000351.1, read on the forward strand.
TTCGCCCTCCGGACAGCACTAGCTAAGGCCCACATAATATCCATTCTTTCCAGCTCCAATTCATCCACCTGCTCGTAGTCCTCATCTGCCAGATGGCAGTTTCCAATCTTCCCAGCAACCAGTCCATCATAAGACTGAACCGCTGCTGCCAAAAGATCCATGTGCTCTCGAGCTACTTCCACAGACACATTACCGAGATTCTCAGTCTTTAGTCTAGTAGCATTTGCTTCAGTTCCAATGTACTGGGTATAAGAGGACCCTGAAGTTTCTGAACCGGAAGGAGAAGCTTGTGAAGGACCTAATGAGCTAGACACAAATGCAGTCTGAAGAGGTGCTCCAGACGTCTTGGCTTGTGGCGTGGCATTGTACAAAGATGGATTCTGAGTGTACGACGACTTCTGAGCTCTGTACTTCATTCTAAGTGCTTCTTCTTGCAGCTTTAGAATGAATTCATTGATATCCAACTTTGCCAGCATCTCATTCTATCTCAGATTTGACACAATGAAGCCCACTTTTCTGGCAAACCATCTGCAAAATTTGACACCTTTTCTTCCATGGTAGTAGTAACACCATGTGTATGCATTTCACTCATCAGATGGTAGAATCTATTAATCACATCGTCCAAACTCTCGTTCCCCATCGATGAGAAGTTGTCAAATTCTTTCTTCAATTCCTTAGCTTTAATTGCCTTCAGCGAAGCATTCCCGTCGTATCTCTTTTCCAGCTCATCCCACAATTTCTTGGCCTGTTTATTCTCCGAGTACTGGTGGAAAATATCTTTAGGAATAGATTGAGTAATCAATGCATAAAATCTCTTCTCTGCATTATACTTGTCTTTCTGAGCATCAGTCATTCCTCCCAAAGTAAGCTTTACCCCATCTGCTCCCACCGGCATACAATACCTAATCTCGATAGCTTCCCACAAATTTGGATCCACTCCATTAAGGTAGATCTCGAACGTTGTTTCCAGTGGGGAAACTCATCTAACGTTAAAAGTTTTGGTGGTTTATTGTGATTCCCCACCTCACTCTCAAGTAATAGTTGGTTCTGGATCCTTGAGTCCTTACCGGCAGTAAACGCTGACATCTGATCTTCCATCTCGATTAACTTTTAAGAATGCTAACCAACTGTCAAACTGGTGCGACTGGGTAAAGCGAAAGGGCTATCCGTGCGTATGAACTATGCGATTGGTTCAATCGTGCGGCTGAACTGAGCGATTGGTTTAGTCGAGCGAATGAAGCTGAGGCGTATCAACACTGCGAACGGATGGTTCAGTCGTATTAATGGAGATGCGACTCAATCCAATCGTGCGTCTGGTGTATGCGAATGAAGTCTAGTCGTGCGAATGGCTCACTCGTGTGACTGAAGCAGCTGTTTTGCGAAAATATCTAGGTTAAACGTGTTTTAGCCGAACAAATTCGAAATTTCGCAAACCCTAATCGCCTAAGGCCGTAGAAACCAAAAATTGATGAGCAGGGAACGTCCAAGACACCTTTTGACACAAAAGATTCCGTTTTAGTGTAAAAACACAAACCTTTTATCAATCTTGATTGAATCACACGTAATAAAGAACCAATGCTCTGATACCACTTGTCAGGACCTGGTATTTGAACAAAATACCTAATGATTAACATGTAAACCAAACCAAATAGTGCGGAATCCTATTTGATTGGCGATCCAATCAGTGAGAGCGCACATAGAATCAATAAAGTATTGAATCAAACGTTTAGAATCGATTAAGAATCGATCTACAGCGTTCTATGAACTTGGAGTATCAACTTGGAGGTTTCTGGACGGCTAGGGTACGTCTGGAATCGAAAATAGAATCAATTCTCTCGTTTTTCCACGAATTGGGTTGTATTTATAGGTTAGTATTGTTCATTCATGCGACTGAACCATTAGTATGATTCAGTCGTGCGATTGAACCATACGGTTGATTCATTCGCACGACTGAATGTTCAGTCGTGCGACTGAGTCATTTGTACGAAGTTATTCATGTGTATGGACTATTTAGGCGCATGGACACTTAGTCGCATGGCCATTCGGACGCATGATCACTGTTGGGACGCATGGTCCAGTCGGATGCATGAGAACTTCACTTCACCAAGTTTGAGTGTATTTAACATTATAACATTATGCATGACACTTCAAACAGTCACAAACCTAATTAACCAATTCAACATCGACTCATTAATGAAATATTAAATGTTATAAATACCAGACAATCAATATCATTTCATTAATCATTCGAACCATTACATCATAATTAGACAAACAAGATCTATTAGATTCATACATGATCTAGGGACATATATGTACCAACATCTTCTATGGATTTAGGAGACTAATCTTTAGTAAACTTTAAATGACTTTCGAATGGTGTGTTTCTAGGCATGGTCTTCTCATTTTCATCTTGAATCTTTCTAACACTTTTCGTATGTATTTTTCTTGGGATAATGTTAAAGAACCATCCTTTTTGTTTGTTATGATGCTCATCCTGAGTGTCTACTTGGCTGGACCCAAGTTTATTATCTCAAATTCTTTGTACATTTTTTCTTTAACTTGCTGATCTTTTTCATATGTAATCCTACAATTAACATATCATTTACATAGAGTAGTAAAAATAATATAAGAGTTTTTAAACTTTTTCAAATATCATCAATGATCCATTTAAAATTCATTGTATCTAGGCCTTTCCATCAAGTATGTGCCTGTTTTAGAACATTCATGCTCCTTTTCAATTTGTAGACCTAATTTTCTTTCTTGACAACCTAAACCCTTTAGGTTGTGTCTTATAATTTCTTCTTCAAGGTCCAATGTAGAAATATTATCTTAACATCTAATTGTTCTAGATGTAAGCCCTCTATAGCCATAAGACTCAAAACCAATCCAATGGTTTTCAATTCATAGCTGGCAAGAAGATCTCATCTTAATTAATCCCTTTCTTTTGCTAAGTACCAAACAAGCTTTGTATCATTTAGACTGATCATGTTCTCCCTTAAACATGAAGACCCATTTGTTTTATACAACTTCTTTGTTTGGCAAAAGCTTGGTTGGTACCCATGTTTTATTTTCATCAAAGAACTCATATCATCCTACATAGCATGCTCCCATTGAAATGAATCTTTCATCTTAACAGCTTTAGAATAACTTCATACTTCACCATTTTTAGTTAAGAGACAACAATGGATTGAAGGACTATACCTCTTTGGTTGTTTGGAGATTTTGGTGGACCTCCTGACCTAATTTTGAGACTTTCAAAATCCTTTGAGGATTGTTCATCATCTAAATCTAAACTCCCACTATCATCATTTTCAAACTCAAGAACTTTACTTTCTATATTTGATTTAGCAACAGGTTGTGTTGTTTGTTAGCATGAGTTTCAAATTCAACCTTCTCTCTCTAAACTTGTGAGTTTATTATGATTCTATCTATGTACATGATCGTGTTTTCGTGGTTGGATCAAAAACAAGTTAATATTAAAGACTTAACTACCTATAACTAGTATGGGCAAGTAAGATCGTCTTCACAAGGAATTTGTGAAAGTGTAAAGCTTTATTCCTAAGAACTTGAAACACAAAACATAATTTTTGATTTCTATTTAAGCAAAAAGGTAAATTGAATGAAAATAGTTAAGAAAACAACAAACTTGATAATGGGTTTTGAAACTTATGAGTAAAAGGCAACCACTTTCAAGATTTAAGTTCAAAGATTCACACTTGGTTTTATAAGAATTGATTGGGAATCACATAAACATGATTTACAAAATCGTATGATTAAAGTGATAGTTATGAAACAAAATTTTAAAACTTGCACATTCACACAATTACCAAGTCATTTATGCAAAGAATTCACATACATGACAAACTGCTCGCGATGCAAGGAAACCGAATGTGAATGAAAGCACACAAATATTTAAACATAAACAAGTCTTTTAACTTTAAACAAACATACAATTACATTATTGTGTCAAAAGAACATAACCCAAAACATTAATTCAAATTAAACCTAGTACTTCACTTATAACAACTCTTCTCCCGAAAGTGATTACGAACAAATTAGCTGCTAATCAGCATGCTTAAGTCTATAATTGTTGATTGGATGTTGTATGCAGATCATTTGGAATGATTAGAGGTGGTTCTAAAGGCTAAATTTCATCCAAAAGTTTGTTCTTAAGGCTCAAGGAATGTATTTTTCAAAACCCTAATATTTGGGGTTTAAATAGGATTTAAAATTTGAAATAATCCTCCAACTATCGCGTTTGACCATAACTTACGGCCTATAGACTGTAGGTTATGGCCTACCTTCATCTGGATGGCCAAACCTTCTATCTTATAGGGTTCACAGACGGACTCAGCACAAGGACGTAAGTTACGACCTTAGGCCATAGCTTACGCCATCCATAATTTTTCACAATTTCTTCATATTCAGCGCCTTTAAAGCCTTAGTCTTGCTATTATTTGTATCATTCTCAAATAATGTTCATTAAGCTTTATTTAAACTATATTTCAAACACATAATAAAGTGATTATATTGGATAGCAAAATTAGGTAAAAACAATGTTATAAACATCTAAAACTCATACCTAACACCAACGAATCAGTACAACTAAGCCTCATTGAGTATAGCATGCTTGCTTCTGACTACCTTTCTGTTTTCAAAATCTCAAAGCCTGTAGCCCTACTAACTAACATAAATCCAATGAAAGTGTGCTTCTTAGCTTTAGCATTAAGTTTGTCACCATCTTTCACTAGATCATAAGCACTACACCCAAAGACTTTCAAACTCCCATATTTAAGAGCTTCCCCTTTTCATTCTTCTTCTAGTATCTTAAATCCCAATGTACTAACAATCCCTTGACAATTAAATAGGTAGAATTAATAATTATATCAGCCCAGAACATCTTTGGAGGCACCAATATATTAGACTCTCTTATTTAAAGTTATGTTCATCCTTTGCATGACTCCAAATAGTTGTGTGTTTCCTGGAATTGTCTTTTATCATTCGAATACAGTGTCGTTATAGTAATCAAGAAACTTAGTGCTAATGTATTCTCCTCTATTGTCCGACTTCAAGCATTTTACCTTCAAAACGATTTCCAAATCAATGACAGTTTTCCATTTCTTAAAAGTATCAAAAATATCATATTTATGTTAAGAAAATAAACCCATACCTTGCATGTTGAACCATCTATGAAGGTGACCTGGTAATGAGCTCCTCGCACAAAAGAAACTGAGGTTGGTCTGAAGACATCAGTGTGAACAAGCACTAATCTCTAAGCTTTTGGTGCCTTTTCGGTCTTCACAAAGGATTGACTCAGTCCTCAAATCTGTAAGGTACACAAAATTTAGATTTAGGCCTTTTGAGTTCTAGAATTTTACCTTTTGCAAAAAGATTTTTTGTTCCTTTTTCACTCATGTGACTAGCTCATTGTTGCCACAGACTAGATTGACTCGGTCCACTTGTCATTGAATTTCCGATCCACTAGAACTTCAACCATATAAAGAGTACCCTCTATTTACCTTTAGCGATTATAAGATTCTCATTAAGTACCTTCTATTATCCCCTATCAAACATCACATAGTATCAGTTGATACATGTATGTCCCTAGATCATGATATGAAATGTAATAGATCTTGTTTATCTGATTCTGGTGTAATTTGATATGATTAATGAAATGATATTGGTTGTTTGTGATTTGTAATGACTAATATATCATTAATGAGTTGATATTAAATTGGTTAATTAGGTTAGCGATTGTTTGAATGGTTACACATAATGTTTATTAATCAATACATTCAAACTTAACATAATGAAGTTCTCATGCGAATGGCCCATGCGAATGGACCATAAGCATGAATAACTTCATACGAATGACTCAGTCGCACGACTGAACCGGGAGACTGGATTAGTCGTATGATTGACACATAAGATTGGCTCAGTCGCACGACTGAACACTCAGTCGTGCGGATGAATCAACCGCATGGTTCAATCGCACGACTGAACCATACTAATGATTCAGTCGCACGATTGAAAAATACCAACCTATAAATACACCCAATTCATGAAAAATAAGGGCTTTTGATTAATTACAATTCCAGACGTACTCTAGCCATCCAGAACCCTCATAATTCGTTCTCCAAGTTCATAGAACACATTAGATCGATTCCTAATCGATTTCTAACGTTAGTTTCAATTCTTGATTGATTCTTCGTGTGTTCTCACTGATTGGATCGCCAATCAAATAGGATTCCACACTATTTGATCTGGTTTACACGCTAATCTCTAGGTATTTCGTTCAAATACCAGGTCCTAACAAGTGGTATCAGAGCACCAAAGAAGTTAGAGTCCAACGTACTGCACCAAAGAAGGATTCCTACACCAAAAGAAGATAAATACATAAACATCTAGTCTTTACTTTTATCTTGTATCATTGTTTCATCACTTGGAGGAGCAGAGGTAGAAGCTGATTGATCATTGTTTCTCCAGGTATTTCTTGCTTGATGTGACACTTTGAGCTTGGAGTTGGTCCATCTTGGTGCTCTGAGCAGCCATTTGCTGGGCCTGCTCCTCTATAACTCGATCCTGCTCTGCAATTTGGTGAGATTATGCAGTAGTCAGGTCAGTAAGCTGGCGGATCTGAGCTGCCTTTTCCTCATCAGCAGCCAGTAAGCGCATCACCATGCTGTTAAGCGCTGACAACTATTCCTCTACCCCGATTGGAGTTAAAGGAGATCTATAAGTATGTGAGGGATGGGCTGAGGGTATTGATTGGTGTGACGTGGTGGTGGAGGTGGCTGTAGTGAAGATAGGTCTGTATAATGGTGGAGGTGATGTGGGAGTAAAGGATATGGTGGTGGAGGAATCTGTACTGTGGTGGTAGGTATGGTGGTGGCTGTGGTAGATGTGGTGGATGTGGTGGCTGGGGTGGATGTGGTGGCTGTGGTGGATGTGGTGGATGTGGTGGCTGTGGTGGATGTGGTGGCTGTGGTAGTGAGGAAGGTCACCCGACGCTTCTTCTTCTTCTGACCATGGGGTTTAGCCATTCTCTTCCTCCTTGTTCCAGTTGAGATGGAAGCTCCCCCTACAACCCTGCCTGTGGACCCCGGTGCATAGCTTGGTCAGTATCAGTATCTCCGGAGTCTCTCGGGTGTTCACCAACCACCCTTACCCATGTTCTGTGGGAACAACTTTTCTTCCCACAGTTCACGTAAGGGGCTCCTCATCCGATTCATCCTCCTCCTCCACGCCAAGAACAAAATCCTGATGAAATCCCGCTAACTCGGTTACTTCTCCAGCTGTGACGGACACTGGAGGTACAGAATCAGACATAGTGCCTCTGAGTGGAATAGGCATATCGTCTCCAGCATCCCCACTGTCATCATCATCTGAGTCATGAGTGGGTAGAGCTATCTGTTCCACATCAGAGTCACTATCATCGTGACACTACTTTCTCTCTGCTGGCACCACGTAGTCATCCCGGCAAGATGACCAATAACCTCCTGACAGGAGGCTTCACTTGCTTTCCCCTATACACTTTCATCCTTCCCAGGGTAGTGTCATCCATTACCTCCAAGACTACCGCATCCTCCTTTTCCTTCGGCAGGGAAGGAAGCTTCTGATCTATGATCATCTGCATAAACCTCGGGTACATACATAAGGCTTCCTTCCCTTTCCCCTCGATGATCTCCACCAGATAGGTGAAGATCATCTTGGAGAAGCTGATCGGATGGTTCAGCACCAATGCAACGTACGCATTCTGCATCTGGTCAGACAGCTCATCAAAACCACCTTTTCTGGAAGCCATGCACTTAAGCAGCACGTGCGCAAGATATTTAAACTGGGGACAGAGGTTACTCTTGTTGAGTACCCCAGAATTGATGTCCCCAGAGTATTTGGCTCTAAGAAAGCATCCTCTGACTGTGAGGGGGTGTAATCGAGTCGGACAATCAGCGTCATCCCCCAATTGTAGTACGATCCTTAGATCCTCCTCTGAAGTAGTAATAGCCTCTCCAAATATGGTACTTCTAATGCAATGAGGCTCAGATGATCTATCAATTGTAGCCCCTTCCCAGAAGGCTTGTTGAATGGATCGATACGGAGTGCAAGGAGTAGATATGGCATGTTCAATCCTCGATTTCAGTAGAAATGTGATTATGCCAGAGAAATCAGCAGTGTTTCTGGATGTTAAGTCCAGATGAGCACATATATTGTGCTTTGTGCTCATAATCCATCTACTCGCCATCTGTTACAAAAAGATAGTAAACATTAGTACCATTGACTAAGAAAGTCATGTTAACCTTAAGCTTGAAGAAAATCTTTCTGTCATGCGATTGAGATTGTGCGACTGAGTTCAGGCGTGCGAATGAACAGTGCGAAAGGAGTTCGGTTGTGCGATTGAACCGTGCGAAAGGGGTTCAGTAGTGCGATTGAACCGTACGAATGGGACTCAGTCGTGCGACTGATCCCATACGTACCTCTGAGTGTGAGATTGGGCTCCTACGTATATACCCTCATGCGGTTACACCAGTCGTGCGACTGAACTTCATACGCATGGTTCAGTCATGCATTTAAGCAGTTTGAGCCCTTCAGTCGTGCGACTGAAGTTCATCACTCTGTCCATTCACATGAAGTACTGACTGTTCAATTCAAAATTACTTTTTCACCATTTTGAGTTTTAGACATCGTTATCTGGTTCATTTGACTCGCAATTCATTCTTAAACCACCTAACATCGTTACTTTCGTTTGTTTGAGTCATTTAGGTAGGTTATTAAGTCACTTAAGTCTCGGTTACTTTGTGAGTCTGAATGTACCGTTTTTTTTCAAATTTAAAGTTATGAGAGTGCATCTATACAGTAAATTACATGTAGAGTCGATGTAGATGGTCAGTAATCAAGAAACAGGGGGTTTTGCGATCAATTGAAATTTTTGCAGAGTTGGGTTAATTCGTGCGATTCAGGGTGATTTTGAAGGTGGCGAGTCTCTGCGACCGACTCCCCTTCTATTTATATTAACCCTAGATTCAATCGTGCAACTGAGCTCATAAGCACCTTTCAGTCGTGCGAGTGGGACTCAGTCGTGCGATTGGTTCAATCGTCCTTCTTCAGTCGTCCGACTGAATCTCAGTCGTGCGACTGACTCACTCATTCTCCCTTAATCATCCGACTGGGCCAATCGGTTGAATAGTCCATATTCATGGTCCATTCGTACGAATAGCTTCCATTCGTACAATTGGTCCATACGGATGGTCCATTCGTGCGAATAGGTCATATTTATTAACTTTTCTGCCAATTTGAATATTTAACTTTTAAAATCCCTTTAATTGTAGAAATTTACGTTATGAGCAGTTGATCATCTTAGACATGATCGTTTTGACTTGAAAACCTTTTTAACACCTCAGACGTGACTGATTTAACTTTTAACACATATGTGGTCATCTCAGACATGACCCTGTTAGTGAGTTGATCCCTTACTGATTTTCCTGATGTAATCCGACAAACAACAAACTAAAACGACTGACTAAATTAGAAAATTAAACTAAAAAATAAAAAAAATTTGCTTTTTGTGAGAGATAAGTCCTGAGATGGAAATCTACTGGATTTGGTTCGGAATAGTCAGCTTTAACTTAGATTGACCATACCTGGACCAATTCCATTTTGGACTCATACGGGAAGTTCAAATCAGTTTGGACTTGTTATCAAAATCTTTTGATGCTCAATTCTTGGTGTTCATCCAGAGTCATTTGCAACTTTAGGAAATCATACTGAAGCTCTTAGATTACCACATTGAATCAAACTTTCAAGAATTGCAGTCACAATGATTGTCAATATGTTTGTCCACTTAAATCCATACACAGACTTTTGACCCAAACTAGTGATTGTTTTAGGTTTAATATTTCAACTAACATTTGTGGATCCCACACTTATATGGTAAGAAACATTCCTCAGGAGCTTTTGAGCGGTCTACGGGTATTATTACAAGGAGAGACTATTCTTAGAGCTTTCAAAGAGAAGCCAGTCCTCAGGTCAGTGTCATCGCACAGCAGAGAGGCGGCAAACAACAATGAATTCTAGAATATCTAGGTTATGCTTATCCTCAGCTCAGTGCCATCGCAAAGCAGAGAGGCACACAACCAATCTCCTGTTAGAGCAGCTTAATTTTATGTTGCACCAAATGCACCAATAACATAAGTCATTAGCTTGATAGCATTTTTATTTCATTTTTTCGTGATTTGCTCTATTTATGGTCATCCGCACACATTTGTGGCGTTTACATGCTCATTACCCTTATTGGAATATAGTTGAATGTGTTAACCAGTGATAAGATGGGAGCCCACAGTCAGTTGAACCACTTAGTTTGATCTTGAGATCACCAGTCAGGTCTAATCATCTATTGTGTTGAATCTACCAACATATCAATTGTGGTCTAGCAACCTCTAGGTCTACTCTCATTGTGTTACCTTAAGAGTTACCAGTTTTTCTATCATCTTCCCTTTTATATTGCTTAGACAACACAGACTTATACTTTGAATTTTTGCACCTTTTCTAAATTAAAATTTCAAGGTCCCTCTTGATTTGTTCCTGTGTACTATCATATTCCAAAGGTTTGAATCGGTATCACAGATACGAGCTGCCTTATATCAGCTTTCCACTCCTTCTACCTTGTTGTTTTTTTAATGTTAACTTGCTGACTTATTCTCCCCCTAAAATACTAAAATCATAACCGGTTTAATTATTTTAGGATTTCATAACCAGCAAAATAACATGAGTTTAAATTAAACAGACTAAATAAACCAATAAAATAAAAGGAAAAAATTAACTACCTACATCGGACTACACATGATCGTCATCAGGAATAACATCATTTTTCTTTTTAACGCCGTTGACCTCTAGCAAATATTGAAAACGTGGTTTATCAAAGGCTTTAGTGTAGAGGTCAGCGCGTTGAAAATCAGTATTAATTTTTACCACATCAATTAAGTTCTTTTCAAAACAGTCTCTTACGAAATGGTATTTAATACCGATATGTTTGGTCTTACGATGTTGAACCGGATTTTTAGTTACTGCAATTACAGCAGAGTTATCAACACAAATAGGAGTAGAGGAGAAGGACGATGATGAAGAAGCAGAAGGAGGGGATGCACCTTCATCGGCCCCTACTACAGGTCAAGAGAAAAGGACAAAGAACAGACAAGATCAATCAGCTTCTACCTCTGCTCCTCCAAGTGATGAAACAATGATACAAGATAAAAGTAAAGACTAGATGTTATGTATTTATCTTCTTTTGTATTTGAATCCTGTATTGAACACAATGTATTTAATGTTTATATTACTTTAATGCATTTCTGTTTGATTAATTACTAATGATTATGTGTGGAATGTTTAAATCAAACAGATCAAAATTACCAAAGAGATGAGTTTGATGTTGCTCCCCTTCAGCAGGTTAAGTCTCAGCTAAAAATGATTCTTGATCTGCAAGGGATTGTCAGGAGGTCAGTGAATTATACCCCTGAAGAAGGGGAAATAATTCATGACCTATCAAATGAGTAACTCGCAGAGCTTTTCGAGCTAAATCCAGATGAGATAGTAAAATATGCTCCGACATGCGATTCGACAAGTGACGAAGAGCTCAACGATGTTGATGATGTAGAGATCGAAGATCTCACTGCAGAGGAGTACCCTCAGTACGCTGACAATGAGGGTAATGTGGTCCCCAATCTGGGTGAATCCCTTGTCAGCGATACTATTGAGGTGTTGAACTATATGGAGCAAGAACAGAGAAAGCAGAAGACACAGCCCAAGCCTCAAATGATGATGTCGACATTCGAAAGGTTGAGTGAGATGCATGTTTTGAAGAAGTTAGAGTCCAACATACTGCACGAAAGAAGGATTCCTACACCAAACTCTATAGAGTCAAGAAACATCACAAGGTGTCAGGAAGGATCATAGCATGGGCATACTTTGAAGATCTCACTGCGTATGCAGTTAAGAGAGAACAGGGCATAGAGTACTTCAGATTCCCACATGATCTGAAGACTCTACTAGGTTTTGAGCTCAACCAGCTGGCCAAACTAAAGCTTTTGTATGCTGACCCGAGGAAGATGTCAGGCTGGTTTGAGGCTGCCCTAAAGAAGGAGTACCACACTAGATGGGTTAACTTCAGACCCCAACAGCCTACTAGGTATATCAGAAGGTCTGAGGTTGATGCCATTACTGGCAAGCCTAAGATAGTGTTGAAGTGGAATCCTCCACGCACAATGTCAAGAATCCCACTCAGGGATATGCCACAGGATTTCACTCCACATTTTAAGTGGTGGTACTATGATTGGAGAACAGCTGAAGCGGTCATAGTCTTAAGCAAAGAGGGACAAATGGCTACTATCAGGGTATTCGACCCGATGTGGCTTACAAACTTGTCAGAAAGTGTTGTCTATACGCTATACAAGTGGCCACTGTTCTATGATACACAAGATATTGTACAAGCCCTCTAGTTCCAGAACGTTATACGACTCTGCTTCGCGTTTGAGATTCACACGGGAGTCACAAAAGAGGAGAAGTACAAGAAATACAAGGAGGTTATGCAGAAAACAAGAGATTAGAGAGATCTAGGTCCAAGGGGGGTTTGTTGATACATGTATGTCCCTAGATCATGATATGAAATATAATAGATCTTGTTTATCTGATTCTGGTGTAATTTGATATGATTAATGAAATGATATTGGTTGTTTGTGATTTGTAATGACTAATATATCATTAATGAGTTGATATTAAATTGGTTAATTAGGTTAGCGATTGTTTGAATGGTTACACATAATGTTTATTAATTAATACATTCAAACTTAACATAATGAAGTTCTCATACGAATGGCCCATGCGAATGGACCATAAGCATGAATAACTTCATACGAATGACTCAGTCGCACGACTGGACTGGGAGACTGGATTAGCCGTATGATTGACACATAAGATTGGCTCAGTCGCACGACTGAACACTCAGTCGTGCGGATGAATCAACCGCATGGTTCAATCGCACGACTGAACCATACTAATGATTCAGTCGCACGATTCAATAATACCAACCTATAAATACAACCCAATTCGTGAAAAATAAGGGCTTTTGATTAATTACGATTCCAGATGTACTCTAGTCGTCCAGAACCCTCACAATTCGTTCTCCAAGTTCATAGAACACATTAGATCGATTCCCAATCGATTTCTAACGTTAGTTTCAATTCTTGATTGATTCTTCGTGTGTTCTCACTGATTGGATCGCCAATAAAATAGGATTCCACACTATTTGATCTGGTTTACACGCTAATCTCCTTGCAAAGTCTGCTCACTTCCTTGCAATTAAGGAAACGGATAAGATGGAGAAATTAACCCGATTGTACCTTAAAGAGATCGTTTCGAGACATGGAGTACCGATCTGAATTATTTCCGATCGTGATGCTCGTTTCACGTCACACTTCTGGCAATCATTGCAGAAATCTTTGGGTACACGTTTGGATATGAGTACTGCATATCATCCACAGACGGATGGTTAGAGTGAGCGTACTATACAGACGTTGGAAGATATGCTACGTGCTTGTGTGATTGACTTCGGAATAATTGGAAAATTCACCTGCCATTGGTGGAGTTTTCTTATAACAACAGTTATCATACTAGTATGCAGGCAGCACCTTTCGAGGCGCTGTATGGGAGAAAATGCCGATCATCGGTTTGCTGGGCAGAAATTGGTGATGTCAGATAACAGGTCCGAGTTAATTCATGAGACGACTGAGAAGATTATACAGATACGGAACCGTATGGCTACAGCGTGAGACAGACAAAAGAGTTATGCTGACAAGAGACGAAAACCTTTAGAGTTTCAGGTTGGTGACAAGGTTTTGTTGAAAGTTTCACCATGGAAAGGCGTAGTTCGGTTTGGCAAACAGGGAAACTAAATCCGAGGTACGTTGGACCATTTGAGATAGTGGAAAGAATAGGTCCAGTAGCCTATCGATTAGCCTACCTGATTCGCTAAGTGGAATTCATGATGTATTTCACGTGTCAAACCTGAAGAAGTGTATAACTGATGAAACGACGGTCGTACCACTTGAAGAAATTCAAGTGGATGAACAATTGCATTTTATTGAAGAACCAGTTGAGGTGATGGACCGTGAGGTGAAAACACTTAAGCAAAGCAAGATACCTATTGTTAAAATCCGTTGGAATTCGCGACGTGGACCGGAATTCACATGGGAACGGGAAGATCAAATGAAGCTTAAGTACCCTTAACTATTCGAAGGGACGATGCCAGCAGACGAATGTATTGATTTAAATTTCGGGACGAAATTTCTTTCAACATGGGGATGATGTGACAACTCATCCAAAACTTACTCGATTTCGATTTCTGTGTGCCAATGCACTACACCAGTGATGGAACACTCTCACCATGTAACGCAATTTTCGGGACGAAAATTCTTTCAACATGGGGATAATGTGACATCCGGTAAATTTCTGTTACCAAACTCCGTTAGTTCCGTTACGTGTCGTGAGCACACACTAGTTGTCGTTTCACGTTGGTGACCTAATAATAATGGATAATGTTAGTTTGATGTGAATCTAATTGATTATGTGAGTATTGGGTTAAGTTTATGTGTTTACACATTTTTAAAAGGTTAATTAGAAAATTAATCGCGTAAGGCGGAAACGTGCCTATTTATTCGTATGTCTTGTGTTTTTATAAAGATAAGATATATAATGATTTTCATAAGTTATATCTTTATATTATGAAGTTAAAAACACTTTACAAAGAGTTTAAAGCTTAGTTTTTATAAAATACAAATTACAAGGGTTAAAAGGGTAAATGTGTAAATTAAACTAAACAAAACAAACCCAAACCCTAATCCCCCACCCTTCGGCCGCAAACACTCCCCAAACACCCCTCCCTTGTGAATTCGATCAAGAACAAGTTATAAAGCAACAATTTGATTCGATTTCAAGGATTACAACACATAGGAAGCATCAATTTCAAGCAATACACGTTTAAAGGTTAGGTTTTTCAAGTTTTTGTGAGTTGTTCATGGTGGCCGAATCTTGGTTGTGAAATTGACCTTCATGAGGTCGAATTTGATGTTGTTTGGTGATGTTAGTATGTTAGTTAGATTGTATATATGTTAGTTAACATCGATTATGCATGAATTTTATGTTTTTAGTGGATTGATCATGAACTTTGGATATGAAGCAAACCCTAATTCGAAATGCTATGATTATGCATGATGGATGATTGTATGATAATGTTTTGATATTAATAGGTTGTATGAATGTTAGAATACGAGTATGCAAGAAAGTTTGGATTTTGATGCTTGTTCATAGGTTACTAAGAATCTACTTTATTTGCATGTATGTTGAATTATGGAGGTATGAGTTATGGATGAATTCATGATGATGATTCATGCTAGATGTTTGTTATGCAATGCTAGAAATCTTTAATTTGATGTTGTTGTTCATAGCTTGCCAAAGGTAGAAACTTTATGTTTATTAAGATTGTTAGAGTATGGTGTGTTAGGATCTCAGCCTCTTGGTTTAATCGATTGAACAGATATAGCAGCGGAATAGCTCAGAATTAGACAAATTCAAGCAAGAACATTCGATATAAAGCGATAAAAGAATTTTGTTATAGAGAGAGAAATATCTGACAAAAGGAATATTGCATTATTGTCGGCCTCAATGGCACGATTACAGGTGAGTCATCCTTCCTTATAAAGGAAAGAATGACGTAGGCTGATGTCACTTGAAAGTGACATGTAACCGTTTTATAACTACTGATGTTTAACAACTACTGAAGATGTCAACAACTGACATCTTCTTACAAATGTTCCTAAGTGTTAAACATCTTATTTACAACTACTGAAAAACATAAAACTACTGATACTACAACAACTGAAGAACAACCTCTTCAGTTGTTTACAAGTACTGAAAAGGAAACAAAACTACAGAAAAACAAACTACTGAAAGGAAAAGAAAACTACTGATGAAGAAAAACCATCACAACAACTGAAGAAGCCCTCTTCAGCTGTTGTCATCAGCTGTTAGCATCAGCTGATGTCTTCAGTACTTGAACATCAGACTTTGTCTTTCAGCTGTTGATCTTCAGTCTTTGTCTTCAGTACTTGTTGAAGTCTTCAGACTTTAGATCTTCAGCTGTTGTCTCAGTCTTTGTCTTCAGTACTTCAGAAATACTTCCAGTTGTATTCTTCAGACTTTGTAGAACAGCTGATCAGGTCTTCTTCAGCTGTTGTGATGTCCTGTGGGACTTAGAGGTTTCTCTGATCAGGCTCATTGGTTCTTTTGGTCCAACAAACTCCCCCTGAACCAATGCAGCCAAAACCTCTAAGTTATTGACGAGTCCCACTTATTTTGGCAGATAGATTGGTCTTTTTATCCTCTTGATCAGATGAGAAGTGACCCTTTTTCAGCACCGGCCTGGGAAGAAGTCTCTGATGATCTGTTTTGCATGATATGGTTGGGAGCTCTGTATTGGGGACTTGGACACTGAGCTGTTACCCCAACCATGAGATCTACTTCCCGTGTATCAGCCTATAGGATTCCCTGGTGTAAGCCCTTAGAAACATGATCTGCTCATCCATTGTCAGCACCTCGGGCACACCATCAAACAATCCTTCTCGGCCATACACTTCAGAGATGTACTTGGCCTGTTTTCCATTCTTGAGCTCAACCGTGGTTATTTGTCTGTAAGCAAACTCATCTGGATGAGTCCCTTCTAAGAGCAGGTTGAGCTCATCTTGTTTGAAGTTTTCAAGTCTTTTGTAAACCAATCCCTTCTTTATGATTTTATTCTCCAACATCTTTTGGGGTGGTTGTTTGGCTTCATAAGCTTTCTTGAACTCTTCTACAATTTCCCAGGGGACACTACAAGAACCACAGTGATGTCTTCGTCGACAACCCTCTTCACTCGGCCCTTGTATTTTGAAGGAATTTCTTTCTTGACAATCCGGTGTGCCACCCTAGGATCAGGCCATATCCTTACTTTTTCCCTTTGGTATTGAAAGGTATTAGCAAGGGTGTACAATCTTAAGACTTCTTTCTTCATGCTAATCATTGAAGAGGATGTGGCATATGCTTTGTCAATGCTTTTCAGCATTTCCTCATCATGTCTTTGCATCTGTTCCTCTTCAATCTTTATCATCACATCATGCATTTGAGAAGCAGGAGTGATGGACATTGGATTAGCCTTAGGCAAAGTGATAACTGCAGAGAGTGGCAGTCTGTCTTCATCCTCCTCTTCTTCTTCATCAGCCTCAGTACCTTTCTTTTCTTTTGTCTAGGTACATCACTGGCAGTGGGTTTTGGGGGTAAAGGATTTGGTTTTGTGGGTTGGATGGTTGGTTTAGAGGGTAAAGGGTTTTTTTAGTGGGTTGTGGAGGTAGTGATTTTGAGGATAGAGGCTTTTCAGACTGTTTTAGCATTTTGGCTGTAAGGAAGGCTTTAGTAAATTTTGTCAGTTCTTTTCGGTTCCCACCCCAGCTTCATTTAATGCCTCAATCACTAAACCCTTGGAGTATGCTTCAGACGAACAAATCTTGGTGGTTATTGCCAAGATGTTGTCCCTGGTCCAGGCCCTTATTTCTATCAGAGATCTTCCCAAGTATTTGGCTACAAATCTAATCATTATCTCCAGCCTTTCTCTTTCTAAGGCATCATAACTAGCCCATCTTGAGTTGATCTCCTCTGTCTCCAACCTTCTGATCTCGGAGTCTAGTTGTTGGATGTCAAAACTCTGCCTATATAACTGATCAATGATTTTATCCATTGAACGGTTATGGTTGGCATCAGCTTCTTTCACCATATCATTCAGCTCCTTCTCCTTCTCAGACTCTCTTCTTTCCTCTTTTGATATGTGACATGAAAGTCTTTTTGACTTTCATTCACTTCAGCTCTCTTCTCACTCTCCTTCTCCTTCTCATGATCAAACTCAGTCTCCTCCACTTATAACAGCCAACTCCTTCTCATTACCTTCTCTGATTCTTTCTCCTTCTCCCCATCTGTCTCTTCCTTTTCCCTTTAACTGACTGACTCTCCCCCTTTTTGGTTGCATTGGGTGCAAGGGTTTGAGCAGTAGAAAGTGATTTGGTCACCAACTCCTCCACCAGGGTTGTATTATTGTAGGAAGCCTCTCATCAATGGCTTTGATCACTATATCTGTGATCATGGGAGTGATGAGAGGTAGGGATTTTTGAAGGTTAGCAACTGATTGATCAGGATGGTTCTGTTCCTGAGAATCAGTGCCAAAAGCAGAGGCTGGTGGCTTGGAAGTATGTATTGGCTCAGTGTTTAGGGGACCTTCAGAAGAAGGTGCCATCTGTGGGTGTATTGTGGTGGCAGATGGACTTTCATCCTGAGACATCTTGGCCAGCAGCTCTTTGAGTCTGCTAACCTCATCCTCTAGGATGGTGTTTTGAGCAACTACATCATAGAAGAAGCTCAGGTCATCATCAGTTGATACTGAATCACCTGACCTCCTGACAGAGTCAGGATTAACATGCCTTGAGTGTAGATCAATTATAGCATGTGCCCCTTGTTCTTGGTTCTGGGGACTTCCAGCCTCAGGACTATGTCCTTCATCAGCTGTTGCCGCTGGTGAGGTCTTAGAGATGTTACCAACTGCATCCTGGTCATTTGCTGAGTCAGAGGCAGTGGCAGCCTCACCAGAAGGTCGCACCTCCTTGTCTACACTGAAGATGGAACATGATAACCCCTGTGCTGTGGGTTGACAGAAGCATTGTGATCCTCCCCCTCAGGTTTGAGGTTATCCCAGTAGTGATTGGTGTCTGGGTGGGGGGTGAGGAATGCAACTGCGTCACACTTTGCAACAATTATTGTAGGGCTTTGAGGGGCGGTTGCATCAGGAGAGGGTTGGAAGCAGTGTGCACCCGGGGCGAGTGGTGCTCTTCAATGGTAATCCCCTCAAGTGAGGAGGATCCCAGCAGTGTGGCTTCCCTTTGAGTGGTTGCATCAGGTTCCTTTTGAGAGGAAACCTGAGCGGCTTCGGTTGGTGGAGTCATAGTCTCTACTGGGGGGTTATTTCCAGTAGAGATAACCTGCTTTGGTGCAGCAGGAGCATCCTCAGGGGACTCAACTCCCTGAGTAGCCTTCTTAGGCTTCTTCTTTGTGGGTTTGGAGGGGACTTTGGATGTGGAAGTGGAGGCTGTGGGTTCCAGCTGCGTGGGTTTGCGCAGCTTGGCAGCCTGTTTAAGAGTTTGGTCAGTGTTGTGTCGGGAGTATACCTCCGGCAATACAGCCAAAGCAGGGACTCCCAGACCAACTAGTCCCTCAGCATGAAGCTGATTCTCTATTATGGCCATTATAAACCGAGGATATAGTATCCAACGGTTAGAAAGTGGTTTTGTGGCCATATCCTTGATTTCAAGAAAAATTATTTCAGAAAAGTTTAGTGGTTCTTGTTCAAGGATAGAGAACAGTACCTGTTGCCATCTGGAAGACAGTTGATCCCAAGAAGAAGTCTTCGAGGCCAGGCAAACATTTACCATATGAAATATCAATCGTTCAGCATCTGGAAAATGTTTCTTCAGGATGGTCGAAGCACTAAGATCGCCTTGATATCCATGTTGTCCAAATGAAAGATCAATTTGGCGCTTAGGATATCCAACAGGGTAGGCAGCATCATCTAATAGTAATATCTGGCGGATGGTAGCAGTAGAGATGACCACCTTATGAGAGTTGATGGACGAATGGATAGATTCTCCATTAACAGTTGCATTCGTCCAAAACTGATGTAGCGAATCGGCATAAATGATTGGATTTAGGAGGAAGGCCGTTTTCAGTGGTGATTGGACCATAAGATCTATAGCATTATCGAATTTGGTCCAGAAGGGCGATTTAGTGAGGTACGCGACACAGTTGTGTCGAGGCTTGAGTTGCATGGTCGCCATTAATGAAGGTGAAAGATTTTCAGAGCTTTTGAAATTTTAGGTCGTGAAAGAATGAAAAACTCTGAAAGAGGGATCAGATATATATAGGGTACGGGTTATGAAACGACTGAAGGTTTTGGTGTTAGTCATCAGTATTTGAAACAACTGATGACGTGGTATTAACTTTCAGAGGTTTGAAACGACTGATGGTATTGGTGTGGTCAGCAGTTATAAAACAACTGAAGACATGGTGTTTACAATCAGACGTTGAAACACTGAAGTCTCTGATTTAGGCATCAGTAGTTTTAAAAAACTACTGAAGACAAGTTGGACTTCAGATGTTGAAACAACTGACTTGGTATTAGTCATCAGTAGTTGTGAAACTACTGAAGACCCTGGTTGTGCCATCAGTTGTTGTAAACAACTGAAGACTTGGTGTTAGTCATCAGTAGTTGTGAAACTACTGAAGACATGGTATTGCTTCAGTTGTTTATGAAGAAACAGCAGTTTGTGAACTACTGAAGAGAGAGTACTCATCAGTAGTTGTCGTCAATTCATAGCCTTTCAGCTGTTTCATACTGTCCTCAACACTTACTCATCAGCCTTTTTGCTGTTTTCAGTTGTTTCATAGGACATCAGTACTTATCTGTTTCTACTGATTTCAGTAGTTGTAAGTGCATCAGTAGTTGTAACTACATCAGTAGTTTAGAACAGATAAAGTACAGTACTTAAAGCATTTAGCCTTCAGTAGTTATAAAAACTACTGAGGGTAAAATAACTCATCAGTACTTATATGTGACATGGTTACCAATGATCATCAGTAATTACTGAGATCATCAGTAGTTGTCACTTATTCTAGCTGCAGCATACCAAGCCTTAACACCAGGTTGTGGAAAGTTGAACTATCCAAAGGCTTAGTAAAAATGTCTGCAAGCTCATCAGCACTAGGCACAAACATAGGATTAATTAGACCCTTTTCAAAACAATCTCTTATAAAATGATGTCTAATTTCTATATGTTTGGTCCTAGAGTGCTGGACTGGATTTTTGACAATGCAAAGAGCTGAAGCACTATCCATAATAATGGAGTCTTAGTCTCTGTAATGCCATAATCCAAAAGTTGATTCTGAAGCCAGAGTACTTGGGATGTACAACTTGCAGCAGCAATGTACTCGGCTTCAGCAGTGGATGTAGCAACAGATGTTTGTTTCTTACTCTGCCAAGAAATCAAACAGTTGCCTAGGAATTGACATCCACCAGAAGTTGATTTCCTGGTCAACTTACACCCTGCATAGTCACTATCAGAGAAAGCAACTAATTTGCAAGAATGTCCAGTGGAATACCATAAGCCTAGAGATTGTGTACCTTGCAGATATCTAAAGATCCTCTTGACTGCAATCAGATGAGACTCCTTAGGTGCAGCCTGAAATCTAGCACAAACACATGTAGCAAACATAATATCTGGTCTAGAAGCTGTTAAATACATCAAGGAACCAATCATACATCTGTAAAGTTTCATCACAGCTTTACCTTTCTGATCAACATCCAATTGTGTGGTGTTGCACATGGGAGTAGAACAGGGTTTACAGTTTTGTAAATCAAACTTATTCAAAAGATCTTTTGTGTATTTAGACTGATGAATGAAAATTCCATCAGCTTTTTGTTTGATTTGCAAACCTAGAAAGAACTGTAATTCTCCCATTGCACTCATTTCAAACTTCTGTTGCATTAAGTTTTGGAATTCCTCACACAATTGGGGATCAGAGGATGCAAATATAATATCATCAACATAAATTTGAACAAGTAGCTTATGCTGATCCACCTTCTTAATAAATAAAGTTTTATCTATGGAGCCTCTAGTGAAATTATTCTGTAGAAGAAAGTTTGATAAGGTCTCATACCAGGCTCTAGGTGCTTGTTTCAACCCATAAAGAGCTTTATCAAGCTTATATACCCATTCTGGGTGCTTATTATCCTCAAAGCCTGGTGGTTGACACACATAAACTTCTTCTTTTATGTTACCATATAGAAAAGCACTTTTGACATCCATTTGAAAAACTTTAAGATTGTGGAGTGCAGCATAGGCTAAAAACAATCTAATTGCCTCCAGTCTGGCTACAGGGGCAAAGGTTTCATCATAATCAATACCTTCTTCTTGTGCAAACCCCTGCACAACCAGTCTGGCCTTGTTCTTAACAATTAGCCCATTTTCATCAGTTTTATTCCTAAACACCCATTTAGTGCCTATTGCACACTTACCTGGGGGTAGAGGAACAAGCTCCCACACTTGCTGTTTTTGAACTGAAGAAGCTCAAGCTGCATGGCTTCAACCCATCCATTGTCTCTCAAAGCTACATGATAGTTCTTTGGCTCTAGCTGACTGATGAAGAGAGCATAGAAGCAGAAATTGGACAACTGGCTTCTGGTTGAAACACCAGCATTGATATCACCAAGGATTTGAGACATTGGGTGATTTTTCAGCTCTTGGTAAACAATCAAATCTGTGCAAGTGTTTGTAGGACCTTCAGCAGCAGCAGATGTTGATGCAGATTCTTGAAACCATGAAGATGGTGGCAACTCAAATGAAGTTGAGGATGCAGAAATCTCATCAGCATTTGTTGTGGATGGTGCTGCTGGAGCTACAGGAGCATCAGGTTTAGAGGACTCAGGCAGTTGGTCACTAAACCTGAAGAGGTGATTACTACTATCATCATCATCTTCAGTAGTAACACCAGGTGTGAACTGTTGACAGGAGCAACAGCAGGAGATTGATAAGGAACATATGCAGTATGTCCAAATCAAAGAGCTCCACAGGGCTTTGTGGAATCTTGTCCTTTGGAGATTCATTGAACTTGACATGTAGAGTCTCTTCAACCATCTTTGTTCTGCAGTTGAAGACTCTGTATGCCTTGCAAGTTGATGAATAACCAACAAAGTACCCTGCATCCACCTTAGGATCAAATTTCTGGAGCTGATCCTTTGTGTTGAGAATGAAACAGGGACACCCAAATGCTCTAAAGAATGAAATGAGAGGGGCCAAATGATGTAGAACTTCATATGGAGTCTTCATCAACCTCTGATTTATTAGCACTCTATTCTGCACATAGCATGCTGTGTTGACAGCTTCAGCCCAAAAGGTCAATGGCAGTCCAGAATCAGCCAACATAGACCTTGCAGCTTCAATGAGGGTCCTGTTCTTTCTCTCCACAACTCCATTCTGTTCAGGAGTTCTTGGAATACTAAACTGCCTCTTTATTCCCTTGGAAAGGTAGAACTCATCAAGTGTATTGTTCCTGAATTCTGTTCCATTGTCACTTCTAATACACTTGACTGAGAGGGAATACTGCTTCTCAGCATACAACACAAAGTTTATGATCTTCTGTGCAGCTTCATCCTTTGAATGTAGAAAGAAAGTCCATACAAATCTGGAGTAATCATCCACAATTACCAGACAGTATTTCTTCTTTGCCATGCTCATCACTCTCACAGGACCAAAGAGATCCATGTGAAGAAGTTGTAAGCAGGCAGTGGACTTTGGTTCTTCAATAGGTGGGAATGAAACCTTGTGCTGTTTTCCTTTCAAACAAGCAGTGCAGTTGTTTTCACACTTGAACTCCTTCATAGGCATTCCCCTTACTAAACTATGGTGTATCAGCTGATTCATGTTCTTGAAGTTAACATGTCCCAGCCTTCTATGCCATAGATTAGATTCTTGAGGAGAGGCCTTGGAAAATAGGCAAGGATGGCCTTTGAGATCTATTTTCTTGGAAAGATCTAAGGCATACACTCTTCCTGTCCTGTTGGCCTTCAGGAGAGTGTGAGCATCCAATACCTTGTCAATCAAACTCAGAACTTTGGATGACAGAATCCTGCAGTTCTGGCTTGTGAAAAGGGCAACATGGCCTTTGTCACACATTTGACTGACACTCAAGAGGTTATACTTGAGATTTTCCACATGGTTGACATCATCAAACCTTATTTCCCCATTGGAAACAAAGCCCTTCCCGATGATGTAACCTCTTGCATCATTGCCAAAGGAAACAAAACCCTTCCTTCCTGGAGAGTAGTCATTAAGAAGTGAGTTGTTCCCAGTCATATGCATAGATCCCCCACTGTCTACATACCAGATGCTACTTTGGCATGTTGAAGAAACCTGCATAATAAACAATCAGTTAGTTTTGGAGACCCAAACCTTTTTGGTTTTGGGCCTGGTCTCATCAATAGATGGTAAACTAACAGGTTTATTGGGCACAATAGCTTGAGGTGAAGGAGATGGGTAGAAGAAGAAATCCTTTGGCTTGGATCTCCTTTTCTGGGGTTTCAACACAGGGCCATCAAGTTGGTTAACTCTTCCCAACAGATGTTGAACCATCATTACCAGCTGTGTCTGATTCTGGGAAAGAGCTTTCAGCTCTTCAGACACATTGGTATTGGTGTTTGATGATGAGTTCTTGTGTTGCACCATCTTCTTTTGAGCAACCTCAGCTGTTGCCTGTTGCACTCCTTCCCTTTTAGATTTCTTTTTGGACATAGGAGTAACAGGATTTGATGCTGCTGTACAAACTTGGACTCAAACTCAGTTTTCATTTTAGCCAAGTTTTCTTTAATTTTCTCCTTTTGTTTGAGTTTGGATCCCTTTTTGTACCAACAATCATCTGTGAGATGATTGAATAGACCACATATTTCACATGGTTTCTTCTTCATCTTCTGTTGATCATCAACTGAAGAAGATGAAACTACTGAAGACTTGCTCTTCAGCAGTTTAGAAGCACTTTTTGCCTTCTTGTCAACTCCCTTAGTAGGCTTCAAATCCTTCCTACTGACAGTTTTCTTCTCTTTAGTGCTGTCAGTTATTGGGATTTGAACTCCAGATGTTATCCCCTGCTCTCCAGTACCCTCAGTACTTCTAGGGATAACACTTGGGTTGATCAACTCATTGATCATGTGAGTGTCAGCAGTTGAACCATCAATATCAGCTGATAGTTCACAGAGGGATTACTACTGACTTCAACTACTGATGGTGCTTTATCAAGTAGTGAATCACATGATGAGGTGGATTGGTCATTACTTTCTCCATCAGATTCTACTCCTGCTCTTGAAGCAAAATCTGTAGGAGGAGCAGTGTGATTATAACCAATTCCAAACTTCACATTGGAAGCTGTTTGCTTACTAAGAAGCATTTCAAAGCCCTTGCAAGATTGTACCCATCGATCACACTCTACTTGGGTGACAGCAAGAGTATCTTTGAGGTCTTTGTACTTCTCTAAGAGTACATCCTCCCTAGCCTTATCATCAGAGATTTGGCATTTTAATTTATAAATCTCATCAGTTTTCTCTTTCAGCACAGACTCAAACTCAGCTTTATTTTTGGAAATTATTTGTTCTAGCTCTACATTTTTATTGATTAAAGCCACATTTGCTTCTCTAATAGAGGCAAATGCTGCTATGCAAGTTTCAGAACATAATTTGGCCTTAGCCTCAGAGGATACCTGTGATACCTGTGTTGAAGAGGTACTTGAGGATGATCCATCAGAGGATTCCAAAGTCATGAGAGCTAGATTTCCAAAAGGATGCTCACCACCATGTTGACCAGCACCTGAGAACAGTTGTTCATTACCAACACATCATCTGGTAAGCTGCTCCAGTCAACAACTCCTGGTGTGAAGAAGCTGTGTTGTTGAAGTTGATTAGGTTGATGAGATTGGGATGGTTGAGGCTCAGGGAGTGCATGTGGTTGCTGAGCAGTGGGTGCTTGAACCTGGCCTGGTTGTGGCATGTAATAGCAGGGGTATGGATATGGCATTGGCCCCTGTGGAACAAAATATGCAGGAGATTGTGGTTGATGATGATAACCAGAATTGACAGGTTGTTGCCCTCTGTTTTGTTGACTATTGCCAGGGAAAGTCACAAAAGGTGCAGGAGAGTTAGATCCAGATGATCTACATTCTCTTGCAAAGTGTCCAAGCCTGTGGCATTTGGCACTTCAACTTACTCTTGTCAAAACCAACTTTGGTTTTGCCAGAGAGTCCTGGGAATTTCCTTCCAGTTCTTTTGTAGAACTTCTGAGATCTGATATTTATCAAGGCCATTTGGCTCAAAATATCCATCTCTTCTAAGTCATCATCAGCAATCCCCTTGAGATCATCCATGATGAAACATAGATTGTCACTATTACTACCAGCAGAATAACTATCAACACTCACAAAGGCAGGCTCAGAAGTGTTTGTAGAGAAATCAATATGCTCATCATACTGGCTTTCAGATGACGCATATTCTGACTCTTGATGTCCAATCAGGGCAGTGTTCCCTTGGACAAAATCCTCAGTAAGCTTGCCAGATGAAGCCAATTTCCTTTTCTGCTCTATCTCTCTCTCGAATGTAAGCAGTTTCCCATGAAGTTGGTGAGAGATAGGCGATCAACATCAGCATTTGAGCGTAGAACAATGGTATATGTGTTCCATCTCTCAGGCAGTGATCTTAGGAATCTATGGTTCATCTGACTCCTGGTATATTCATGTTTAACCATTTTCAATTCAGAGATTAAACATGAAAACCGCTCAAATTGTTGAGTCAGAGTCTCACCCTTTCTATGAGAGAAAGTCTCATATTGTTGGGCGAGGATTTCCCTGTTGTTTGCTAAAACCTCATCAGTACCACCAAATTGTTCTTTGATGGCTTTCCAGAGGTCATGAGCAGACTCACAATGCAGAAGCCCAGAGTAAATCTCATTAGGAATAGCCATAGCCAAAATTCCATGGGCTTTTGCATCGATTTCAAACAACTTCTTGTCCTCATCGGAGTATTGCTCCTTCTTCTTTGGAACCAACTGGTTTGTTTCCGGATCATTCACCATTGGCTTATGTGGTCCATGTACCACAGATGTCCAACAACCTGAGCTATTGACAGACAGGTGATGGAGCAATCTTCTCTGCCAAATGTTATACTCATTCCTCACCAGGATCGGAGGCTTGGTAGAGGATCCAGTATTGAAAGGATCATTCGAAGAAGTAGTAATTGTGGAAATTCAGACAGATTCAAGTAAAATCACAATAAATTTAGCTTAGAACCACACAGAACCTCAAATAAAACGGCCAGAAGCGATACACTCTCAATCTCTATAACAGATCCTTGCGAATTTGCTAATTCGATCAAACTTAGAGCGATTGAACAGTTTCAATGATCAATTGTTAGATCGATCAATGATTAACCTGCTCTGATACCATTTGTTAGGATCTCAGCCTCTTGGTTTAATTGATTGAGCAGATATAGCAGCGGAATAGCTCAGAATTAGACAAATTCAAGCAAGAACATTCGATATAAAGCGATAAAAGAATTTTGTTATAGAGAAGAAATATCTGACAAAAGGAATATTGCATTAAGATTGTCGCCTCAATGGCACGATTACAGGTGAGTCATCCTTCCTTATAAAGGAAAGAATGACGTAGGCTGATGTCACTTGAAAGTGACATGTAACCGTTTTAACTACTGATGTTTAACAACTACTGAAGATGTCAACAACTGACATCTTCTTACAATGTTCCTAAGTGTTAAACATCTTATTTACAACTACTGAAAAACATAACACTAAATACTGAACTACAACACTGAAGAACAACCTCTTCAGTTGTTTACAAGTACTGAAAAGGAAACAAACTACAGAAAAGTAAACAAACTACTGAAAGGAAAAGAAAACTACTGATGAAGAAAAACCATCACAACAACTGAAGAGCCCTCTTCAGCTGTTGTCATCAGCTGTTAGCATCAGCTGATGTCTTCAGTACTTGAACATCAGACTTTGTCTTTCAGCTGTTGATCTTCAGTCTTTGTCTTCAGTACTTGTTGAAGTCTTCAGACTTAGATCTTCAGCTGTTGTCTCAGTCTTTGTCTTCAGTACTTCAGAAATACTTCAGCAGTTGTATTCTTCAGACTTTGTAGAACAGCTGATCAGGTCTTCTTCAGCTGTTTTGATGTCCTGTGGGACTTAGAGGTTTCTCTAATCAGGCTCATTGGTTCTTTTGGTCCAACATGGTGTTTAGGTGTTGTTGTCATGTCTAGATATGTATGGATCTTGATGGTAATTATGATGAATTCATGAATCTTGGATGTTGATAAGTGTTTGGGATGTACTTTCCCAAAAAGGAAACTTTATTTGCCTAAGTCTGAAAAATGATAGCTTGAACATGTTTGGGATGTTAGGAACTTTAGTATGATCATGATAGATTCTAATGTGGTAGAACATGGTACTTTGTTGTATGTGATGCCGGGTAATCTGATGATACTTGGACATTTATGATCATGTATGATTTGGATGTTGATAGTATTAGACATCATGTTTGGGATTGGTGATTGATTGTTGGATGCAATGCATTTGATTAATGATTATGGTTATGATCATCATACACAGCGTGCGAATCTGAGGCCCCTACTTAGTAGGATTGCAGGGTTTAGAATGTGAAGTCGTGAGTGGCTTCACATGGCATGTAGTGAGTGGTTTGATCTCTGTGTGACATGTTAGTTGTGTATAACTAGTGGTTATGTTAATGTTCTAGATTCGCATGACTTGTATGATACTTGGTTGAATGATGATCTAAGTGTTACACCTGGATGATATAGCATACATATGATCTATTTGAATGTTAACAATGCATAACAGATGTGTATGATTACTTGAATGGTTTACAACACATAAAGTCACCAACGGTCACGGGTCAACTAGGTCAAACATTGTCTGTTTTGTTTGAAATCTTGAGTCCTTGGTTGTAGTGTACTTAGGTTTCACATGTCTTTGATTACACGATCATGCACTTATATGATCTAGGTACCCTGAAGGTTGTCTGTCTATTCTGTTTGACAAGTCAAACCCTGTGTATCTAAACACATATCAGTTGAGTTCATGCCCCACTTTTTATTTACTCTCTTTGGGGGAGATAGCATACTGGTAATCACGAACGCTTTATGTATTTAAGTTGTGTACAAAATTATATAGTGTTGATATCATGGAAAGTCCTCACACTTTCGAATTGTTAATATTGATTAGCGGGGAAATTTGGGTAGTACTACTGGGTCTGACGAGCCTACCTGTGTGACTCGAGGTCAACCGGGTGCAAGTTGTCCTAATGAACATTGTCACGACCTGTTAAGTCGTGGCAGGAGGCAACAACGTAACACAATCAGCTTCAATTGCGAAATCATATGAAATAATATTTATTGTTAATAGACTAGCTATCTGTTACAATACGCTACTTGTACATCTCTATTATTAAATTGTTTATATTTGAATATCTCTTGAACTCACCAACCATTGTGTTGACATTTTTAGTATGCTATTCTCAGGTCATTAGCTGCTTGCCATAGGAGCACTGCATGGTCCATTGCATTCTATGACATGGTCTTCAAGACAATTTTACCATTTTAATAGTTATTGATTACCTTTTGGATTGGGCACGTGTTTTGCCACAAATAACTTTTATACTTTTGGTTATTTTCAAAACGCTTCTGCACTCTTTAATTTATTTACTTTGGATTAATTTCATTTAAATTATGGCATATAGAGTCGTTCTGATAACTATTGACTATGATCCTGGTTTGTTCACACGCCTCGCGGTAAAACTCCGCAATTGGATTTTGAGGGTGTGACAATCATTATCATTCGTTTTCATTTTAGCCTTCTTACTTATCTTTCGTACCTTCTTTATCATTCTTACTTACATTTTGGACCAATGCCATGTGTTATACCCCACCGTCATGCATAGCGGGTACGGGCAAAAGTCTATAAATAGACTCCCGCATATTGTCCCTGGGGTCTGACCATAGTATCGGGCTAAGAGGCAGGATCTCATATGTATGGTCAATCATATGGATTAACCTCAGTGTGCATCCTTCGGGGTAGCTACCCACAAACCGTGAGCTAACCCTTCATTGGATTGTGAACCTCCTTATAGTGCTTGCAAGACTTCCTTACATTCATTCTTCCATTAATGCATGCATCATTCTTTCTTACATTCCTCTTATCATTATCGTTAACATTTGCTTTACGTTACATAATACTTTTCGATCATTCTTAATCATAACACGTAAGTCACAGAATAATACATAATAGGAACATAAGGTCATAAAAACATTCATACATAACATTACATACCCCATCACACATCATCACAAACACCATGCATCATCCATTCCCATACATACACATGCACACAAGTACAAGTCATCATAGAACATAACCGACCCCCCCCCCCCCCCCCGTGGGATAGCAGGGATTCGGGGGCAGCAGCTCCTAACAATAGGGTCCTAGGGGCAGCAGCCCCTAGTGGGGTCCAAGAGGAAATGCCCCTGGCTGGGGCCATGCTCAGTGAGTATATTTGCAGCCCCAATCGAGTTTAAATCGATCTTCCTGTTAAAACCTCTTAACTCTTGGTCATTTAAATCGTATATTTAGTATACATTTTCAGCCCCAAACGAGTCTAAAACATTTAAAATAGGGGATCGAAAACTCTACTAGACTCGTGAGTAGCTTCTCAATCAAGCTTTTAAGCAAGGGTCACACCACGCAGCCTGTAGATAAATTAACACTCAAAGAGTTAATTTCTACCTAATTTCGCTGCAAGATCTGCAGTTTCGCTGGCATCTTCGCTACTAGTTT